>VDFB02226020.1:16206-26594 GCA_007258455.2 Sequoia sempervirens | reverse complement strand
TATTTTTAATGTCATTTTTTTTTGATTAAAAAAGTAGGGGAAAGGGTCCTTGAACCTAGCCAAAAATCAAGGGACAAACAAATCAAAACCAATGGACTAACATCCAAAATGAAACATCAAAAGGCCAATCATCTGTGCCACAATCAACCACAAAACATATATTGTCTGAAGAAAACAACAAACTACATAAAACCAGAATAAACATAGGGGCACGCCATTTGTTAATGATTATTTTTTAATGATAATTTTTTAAATTTTCAATAGCTAATTTTTATCATATAAACCAGTATGATGATAATAAGAATAATGATATTTTATTTTAGATTATTTTTCTAATAATAATTTTTTTCTAACACTCCGAGCTTATATTCAATATATGAATAATTTAAATAGACAAACTTTTATTTTTCCAATGTAAATGTGACATTAACAAGTCACATAAAACAAGTCACATAACATGCTTATGCACTTGAGATGCAATGATATAATACAACTACACTTTGGGTATGCAAAACCAATGCATCAAGAATGCCAACACAAGTACAAGACTTCACCATGTCATGTGAAAAATTCATCATGAAACATATATGAGAGGATAAGGTTTCCTATAGGGTAGATATCCGACACTATTTTACGATCCCATTCTCTCATGAACATATAGATTGGAATGAGAGTGACAAACCACTTCATTTCACAACCCAAGATAACACAATCAAGATGTAAATAAGATGTGGAAATATGTCTAGGAATGAAATTGTCTCACTAGGATTACCACCTCAAAAGGTTGGTCAATTGGGAGATACAAGGTCTTGATCAATTGAACCACCAACTAGCTAAACACATACATAGGTAAAAATACTAACATAATAGAGTGATTAAGTTGCAAGGAAAATCAAAGAAAGAAATGAGGTCACAAAAAGCCAAAAAACAGGTAAAGATAGATCAAACAAACTTATAGCATGCTAGCCTTGAAACAAGGCATAACAACTTCAAACCAAGTATTGACTAAAAATGATTTAAATGAAATATTTTTTGGCACATTATGCTTACTAAAATTCATAAATTTACACATAAAATGAGAGATTAATTTTAACCTAAAATTCTATTATTTAGTAGTATTCATATTTGTCTCTCATATGACACAAGCATACATGCTAGGTCTTAACTCTTACAAGAGTGGAGTGCACAACATAAACTAATGATTCCACTCTAGAATAACAAAAGTGTTTGAATCATAACATATATATAATAAGCATTGATATTATACATGAAACATGATAGTCATAATAGAGAAATTCAACTCCTATCATAAGATCAACTACATAACATTATATCATTGATTCTATCTACTTGTATTATTCAAATGATTAAAAAAAAAATAGTTTCAGGTTTCATTTCAACTTCATAATTATTTAGTCCTAAGAATCTCAAAATGAGGATTTCTCAGTCATGCCAAATCCGTTTTAACATAATAAGAAAATTGTACTCAAATAATAACATACATGTATTACCATAAAATGAATCTCACCAAACATAGATGGTTCTAATTTAAAATAATATGATTCCATAAAATTGAATTCAAAACAAAATATTCATCACTAGAAATATGAACTACATATTACTTCTCCTTACATGGCTAATAAGCCTACTCTAACATGTTATTCAAACATGATTTAGAGCCTAACTTTCCATGCATCATAACTAATAAATGACATGATAAAATAATGAATCTCTTTTCATTTGATAACACAACTTAATTCTTTATTTGCCTAAATATTTTATTTCCAAATACAGTCAAATTCAAGTATTAAATTCATGATAACATGCCTATCAATCATGATATAATGGTATATATCAAATTGATCACAACTTATTAAAAATAAGAGTTGGATGAAAATTAGCTACATTATGGAGTTTCAACTAACATCTAAAAACATCCATAAAATAAAATATCACTTAAGAACTTTTTCTAAAAGTATGAATACTACCATCTTGATGCTTAAATAAAATTAACCACCTACACATTCATTTTCTACAAAAATACATAACACAACAATTATTACAATTATAATATTGCAACCAAAGAATGTAAGGATGCAAATAAAGAAAGATCAATTACAAGTTAAAGCAAAATGATAACATTATTACAACCTTCATATAACTCAAGGAATAATAAAATGAAAAATACATGAAACTAAGAGCTCTTCAACCTCTCACATGATCTTCTAGATTGGAACCAATGGGGAATGCTACCTACATTCCAATTATATCATTTTATTTGACTGCAATAGATTCTTATGCCATTCCATATAAAACACAAGCTATTGAGAAATAATATGATGGATACACTTCTAGTAGGACAAATCTCACATAAAAAATAAGATCTTTCACAAGAACTAATAATCCACACCATGGATACATATGGTTATATCTCACTATCCAATAAATAACATTTTTTGAACTATAATATAATATACATCAATTCCAACTACACTTGAATATAAAGACATCAAGGGTCCAATACATAATTTAAGTATAATAATACATTAAAAATTTAATGGACAACCACACTTGAATACACACATCAAAGGTCTAATGTGTAAATAATCAATTGAGAACTCATGACATGTAAGAGAAAGGAATAAGATAATAAAAGGAACATCAATACTTTTAACTCACAAAAAATGTCCTTTATTATTTTTCAACAATCATAAGTTCATTTCAATTCAATTTAGGAAAGATGGAAAACTCTTCAAAACCATATTAGAATGAATCTATTAATACATGTGAAATCATCATCTACACCATATGGTTATAACACATAAAAGAAAGCATGACATCATCATCCAAAAAAAATAAATATTGTAATCATCATTGTAATGATGTAAATTGTATGCCCTTCTTGGAGATGGTACAATTTATCACTTTATTTGGGAATTATTAACATTAAAGTTGACCTATTTTCGCCTTGATCTAGTCCCAGTACCGATATTGTTTTTACATATTCATTGATTTTGAGGCCCCTTATAAACTAAATAGACCCTAATTTTGCCTTAATTTTGTGTTGTAAAGTCGTATTTACACTTTTCTCCAAATTCAGATTTTGTTATGCTTGCATTTTATGACAACTATATCATCCATTAATATGGGCCCCCTAAGACCCTATATTATGCATCTTGAGGCTTATTTCAATCAAAATCCCAATATAGACATCAAATATACTTAATTTCTTAACTCCTCTAGATTCTCTCTATCTAAAAAGGCTTGGTGGGACCCATACACCACCTTGGGCATATGAGTCCCATCCAAATGTGACCTATGTTCCACAAGTGGCATATGATTCCCATCCAGATGGGACTTATAAGCCACAAGTGGCGTATGAGTCCCATTTGACCCCTTTTTAGGGTTTTGAGCAGGAAATTAGGGTTTTAAGTTCAAATTTCATGAATGTCAGCCTCTGGGATATAATAAATGATAAATTGGATGGATTACCTATATAAAAAAGGTTTCAAATCATTATTTCACTAATCCTTCATGATATCATTTTAAGTTGTCAAGAGTTAAGCATTCCAAGAATTTACAAGAGCATCAAGAGAGCATTTCTAAAGCATTCAAGGTTAGATTTATTCATCAATTGTTGCAGCAATTCAAGATCCATAATCATGTCAAGGTTATCAAGCATCAAGCATGTTGTTGAGCTAGTGTTGTGATGTTGCATTCAAGATTCAATATTAAGCATTGTTCTACACTTATTTCAAGATCTAGATCTACATCCTTAATGGCTACTTCATGTTAGATTGCAGATTTACAAGACATCATTCAAGATGTCATTTTTCTTAATATTTCATGTTTCATATCCTTATTTCACTATCTCATCATTTGATTTAATTACCTAAAAGGGGTTTGACCGAGGCAAACCTCTATTCCCTAACAATCAACCAATTTTTCTCTCTCTACATGCATGATTGCAGATCTAGGTACTTTGAGGCTTGAAGATCCTTTGTAGATTAGGTTGCAAGGTTGAAGAAAGTCATCAAGTTGTCACAAGGTTTCTATCTTCACGGAAAGTCACCTATAGGTTGCAAATCAGGGTTTCAGACCTGGAAACAAAGTGTGGAAGAAAGAGTAGAGATTGGAGACTTGATTCAGATCTTAACCCTATGAAAAAGCATAGTGGGATTGATACGTCACTTGTGGTGTATGAGTCCCAGTATAGCATATTTTCCAAATTTTAGGAGATTCAGACTCACCATTGTCAAATTCTTGTTTCCACCCATAAAACCTAGTCTGGGACTAAATCACCCAAACTAGCGTATGAGTCCTAGTGGACATCAAACAATAAGTTTTCAAAGTTTTGGAGCTTGTTTTGGCCTCATCCTTCTTCCAAGTTCACCTCTATACTTTCTCAGTCCTTTATTCTACATTTCAGTTTCATTTCCTAGGTCATCTAGTTAGGTTTTGCATGATACTTGCATGATTCATTCATCTCTTGTCTTTCCAAGCCCTATCTTGGTGGTGAACCCTCATTTAGTCATTTTTCATACCCTAGAACACCCTTATTACATATCTCTTTCCTTCATTTCATCCCAAGCTTGAGATCTCTAGGAGTTTCTTTGAATGTTATGTTAGTGAAATAGGAGGATCTCATCTCCCTTGTGTGTTCCATCTTCCAAAAAGGTGGAACCCTATTTCCTACATAAATTTGGTGAACCCAATGTGAATACTTCCTTTTTGATTTAGAGTGCATCATAATCCAAGATCTAGTTTACATTAACTTTGCATTAGTATTTTTCATTAGTTAATTTGCATCTAGGGTTTCTAGATCTTGCATTAGTGAAAGTGCATATAGGTTGCATTTTTGCATCTTGCATCATTGAATTTCATCTAAAATCTATAGTTTCACTTAGCCTAAATATCATCCTAACCAAAAAACATAACATTCACACAAGTTTTTTTGAAAACGGTACAAAAACCCTAATCTAGGACTCATACGCCCCTCTAGGAAATTTAGTCCTAGTATAGGTTGTTTTGAACCTACTTTTTGGGATTTTTGTGATGTGTATTTTTTATCATTTGAACCCCTAAAAAAACCTGATTAGGACTCATATTTCCCTCTGGGCGAATTAGTCCTAGATCAGCCCTAAAACTGCCTTTTACAACATTGAAAACCTTGTTTTTGCACTTCTGTTTGTCGTCATTAGTTATTTATTTTAGCTGGCTGAGTTTCTGTTATACACATTTCACTAAATATAGCTTAAATCGGTTCATTTCATGCATTTCTTAATTCCAAATTTTTATTTACATTTCATTTTCAGATTGTTGCATAATGTAATCAGTAAATTACCTTGTTTGGAATCTAAAAATTGCATCTACACAGTTCATTCTAGGTCATTGTGTTGCATTTTAAGTCTCTTTCCATTTTACATTTGCATCTATTACTATTCACAAATGTTGGCATCTATCTTTTCCAAGTTTGCAAAGAAACATTTAGTCAATGAGAATGTTAGTCATTCATTCAATACATTCCCTAGTTATGGGAGTCTCTTAGTACAAGAGAGTGAAGATTTTGATGCTTGCCTTAAACCTAAAACCCTTCTTATCTCTCCTACTTGTGGGAATGATGTGATAGAAGAGGATACAAGTATAGATAACCATGATGATCATAATTGTTCTTCTGCCAATACCTCTCCTATTAGTGATGAAGGTATCTTGGTGAAAGAAGATGCAATCGTTGAGAATCATGAGAGTCTTGTTTATCCTTCTCTTCCTCGTACATTGGAAGAAATTATAGCACAAGAGAATGAGATCATAGACACCTTTCTAAACATGACTCTACCCAATTTCCATTCACCTCTTGCTTGTGAAAACATTGTAGTGAAAGAGAATATAGTTCCTTGGGTAATCATAACAATCATATTCATTCTTCTCCTAATATCTATATCCTAGTTGTGAAGAAGATATTTTGGTGTTAGAAGAACCAATCGATGAGAGTTTTGAGAACCCTAGTTGTTTCTCTCCTCTTACCTCTCCTATTAGGCAAGACATTACTAAACAAGAGGACAAAACAATAGGTAATCATGACGATAACATAACACAACAAGAGACCATTGAAATCTACTTACATAACACTTCAACTAGTCTATATTCATCCCCCAACATCTTCCCCTCTTGGGATAATATTGTAAATGATGAGGATATGTTGGTGTTGGACAATCAAATATTTAAGGTCTATAACAACCCTCTTTGTGTTCCTTCCCCTACCTATCCTATTTTGGAAGTCATTATGGGACAAAGGAATGAAAGTATGGACAATCACGAAAAAAACATTTATTCTTCTCCTAATATCTCTCCTAGTTGTGAAGAAGATACTTTGATGTTATAAAATACAATAGGTGAAAGCCATGAGAATCTTATATGTCTCTCTTCCCCTAGGGAAAACGTTACTTATAAACAAGACAATCCAACCATGGATAACTCCCTTACTTGTGATGAAGCCATTTTAGAAGAACCAACCTTTGAATGTCATGAACATCTAGTTTGTAGTTATCCTAAAAACTATCCTACTAGGGAAGATATCATGGTGGAAGAAAATGACAACATTTTGGCTTCCTTAGATGATGATGAAAAGATCGGGCACTAGATTCCCCTTCATTAGAAAGACATCAAACTGAAACCACTGAGGTGTTGAATGTGCAAATGTTTGTTAGATCTCCCTTGGTTAATGGACCTCCTACATACCTTGTGGGACATCCTAAGAATCCTCTAATTCTCTACCCAACTTCACATAAACCTCAAACTCAAAACAAACCTGAACTTATCCTTTGCATGATTCATTCATCTCTTATCTTTCTAAACCCTAGCTTGGTGGTGAACCCTCATTTAGTCATTTTTTAGACCCTGGAACACCCCTATTGCAGATCTCTTTCCTTCATTTCATCCCAAGATTGAGATCTCTAGGGGTTTCTCTAAATGTAATGTTAGTGAAATAGGAGGATCTCATCTGCCTTGTGTGTTCCATCTTCTAAAAAGGAGGAACCTTATTTCCTACATTACAATAATAAAACAATATTGTGCAAGGGTTATGATAATTAACAACCAATAACAAATAAGGGAATGGTGACAACCACCAACACCAAATAATGAGTGAAATGATCCAACAACACTCAAGGAAGGGGATACATATATTATTTAGTAGAATTAACCAATAAATAATAGGAGAAGACCATTAGATAATGAGATAGAGTCACATAAAAATTGATTCCCCTCTACTCCTAAATCTAAGGTTCAATCCTAGCTCTAAGGTTCAATCCTAGCTCAAAATTCCTACAATGACTCAAAAGATCATGACATAGAAAATGTAGTAAAAAAGAATGACACTCATATTCAAAAGGTATGAAGTTAAATTTCCAATGTGAGATAATTCATCTTGTAAAACTAAAATATTTTACATGTCCTAAAATAAGTTTTTTATATTTTTACAATTTCAAGGAACATGCAAAAAGTCCAATCACCATTAATGGAAGACTCAAGAATTTCACTACTCACTAAATATTGTCATAAATTAAAAAAATATAGTTTCAAAATAAATGAGACACCATTTCTTTAAATAAGATAGGGATCAAAATTTTTGAATCAAACATTTTTTGGGATGAATTTTGAAGGGTTTTTGTGTCATTTTATATTTTTTAAGAAAACTAGAAAAAACACCCAATTAATTTTCTAACAAAATAATTTTGTTCTAAATCCATCCAATACCATAAATATGCAATCACATAATTTTTTATAGAAAATTTTCTAGCTGAATGGAATCATTTAAAGAAATCAAAAAATAAAATGAATCTACAACTAAAAGAACCAAATTCTAGAATTCTAATAAATGCTTAGCAAAATGTATTCTACACACCCCATCATTCTAATTAAGAAAATTTGGGAACCCAAGTTTTGTTTGTGAAATTTTGTATTATTTTCATTTTATTTGTTATATATTTGTTATTTTAAATATATTCTCCCTAATTTTTATTTATAATTTCTTAGTAATAGGTCCTAGAGTTCTTGAGAACCTCAGAACCTGCTAAATTCTTGAAGTTCCTAAGAACCTCACAACTGTTTTAATCCTAACGCTCATAGTTCCTATAATGTTACCTTATTCGCATTACTCTTTCTTCTAGTGTTTCCATTTGAAGCCCAAAAGGAACTTGGAACCTAAGGTTTCATGTTATAACTTCCTTTCAAAATTTGTGTCTCACCCTTTTTCATGCATTTATGCTTGCATGTGTGTAGGTCTCTTGTAGGTATCTCAAGGGTTTACTTATCATTTTTCCTTTATTTTTAATTTTCCTTTTCCTTCATAGCTCTCAGTTTATCTCACCTCCCTAGCTTTCCTAAAGTATTATGATTAACTTAAGTTGGAGACCATAATTTGTGAGTAGGATTATGTGTGGTTGCAATGTATTCACCTTGTCATCTTGATTTTCTGGCTTCATTTGATTGACCTCCTCAATATAGATATGTACCTTGGTTTTATTTCCTCCTAGTGTATTATTTTTTTGAACTTTATGTAGTTTTTGTTCTTCCATGTAATTTATGTTTTGATTTGTTGTAGCTAATTTGTTACTTTAGTGGTAATATTTGCAACATTTGAGTTTAAGGTTTGTTTTCCTCTATTTAAATTAGGGTTTTATTAGATTTTTTGGTGTAATAAATGTTACATTCTATGATCCCCATGTTTCTTCACCTTGTTATCCTGATTTTCTAGTTCCTTACACTTGACCTCCTTAATAGTGATATAGGTTGGTTTTATTTCCTCTTGATGTATTGTTTGTTTTAACTTGATGTAGTTTTTTTTTCTTCCAAGCCATTTATGTTTTGATTTGTTGTAGTTAATTTATTTCTTTAGTGGTAAGATTTGTAACATTTGAGTTTAGGTTTTTTAGTCTAGGATAAACTCTTAGAAAATTTATTGACATATTCATGTTCCAAAAATTGGTGAGTGACATATAACTTCATATCTCATCTAAACAAGAGATATACTCTACATGAAAAGACTTAATATTATCAATTAAGGACTTTAAGCTTCAAACATATACCTCTTTATTAAGAAACATAAATTGGGTAGGTCTTGTAGCTAAGAAAAACACAATATTTTGGTTGTTTCTTTATGTGACAAATATTATTAGCCTAAAAATTGATTCCTTCACCAATTTTCTATCTAGGCACATTCATATTGTTATCTATCTTGGGATTTTTTTCCCCATCATATCTAGTATCAAATCAAACATCCTTTTGTCTTGACCATTCGGTTTTTCATACATATTTATTTTCCTTTCCCTTTTTGACATATTATTATGCTCTATAATAAATTTTAAAGGAAAAAAAATCATCTATACATTCTTTGTATATTGAGTGTATTTCTTTATTTCCCTTAGATGATATTTGGGTTCTCTATCATTTAATTGCATCAAAAAATTAATACAAAGTTTAACTTTGGAAACATAGGATGGAAAGATCACCAACTCTAAAACTACTATATTGTCCTTGTCAAAATACTTAAGAAAATGTGATTATTAACCTTCTACAAATACTTATTATTTGGGACAATGATATCATATTATAATATTAAAATTAGGTCTCAAATAACTTAGCTTTAATTAACTATTTACATCATATAATTGTCATCACATTCTAATCAATACATGGAAAATGATAGATATAACTCTTTATATTTCTCTTATTATAAATCATGATTAAATTACATTCACATAGTTTACATCACAAAAAATTATAATATCATCAATCTTTCGTGCTCATGCTCATGACAAAAGAAAAATAGGCTAGTACAATGCAACTAAAATTCATGATCAATGAAGCTCTAATGTGACCTCCAAATCAGACTACTATCTAGCCAAAGGGGCCTCATCCTTTGACCTTCAAAATAAAATATTTTTTATTCTCTAATCTTTGGCTTGAACATAAGTGCTCAATCAATTTTTTGGGTATGGTTTGTGTGAAGTAATAGACCATGATCCCTAAATGGTGTGCTCAACCTTTTATATCCATCACAACAATAATAGGTCAGCCATAATATGAATCTACAACTTCCAATATGAACAAAAATTATTAGGGAAAGTATTACCTTTGAAAAATATGACAAAAAAACCATTACATAACATTATGATAGGTGCTAGGGAGTTGAAAGGAGAAAATAATCAATGGGAAAATAATTGTGGTTTGGGGGTCAAAAATACTACAATCTGACTAATATGATAGGTTAGGTTGTTAGGGATCTAAGAAATAGGAATGCCAGTAAAGATAGGTTTGATAATGCAAAAAATAAAAAGGAAAGAGTTGGGGAAAAACAAAAGGCATGATAGGATGGAGAAATTGACGAG
>VDFB02226020.1:0-10186 GCA_007258455.2 Sequoia sempervirens | reverse complement strand
GTTAAATTCATGATTGAGAAAATTAGCACATTTCTAAAATATGCACCAACTTTCGGCAGCCATAACTTTTAATCCGACCGTCGGATCTTCAATGATAATACCTTTTCGGAAAGCTCTCGAAAAGACGATTTTCCACAAAGTAGGCCTACTTTGGTGTTTCCGCAAATTTTCAGGCCCATCCGGGATCGTTTGGTGCCTCAAATTGAGCTCGGAAGGTTTTTCAGGACAAAAAGCAGAAATTGGAACTTGAATATCTTTCAAGTCGTGAATGATCTTGACCTGATTCTTTCACCAGACTATGTATTTTTCCATTCTGAACCTTCCCATAAATTTCTGTCTTCCCACGACTTCAAATGCAAACCTGCTAAAAATAGCAGTTGAGCAGAAAAAGCAGAAAAGTAGTTCTGAAAGTTGGAAACTATTATTCGATGAAAAGGGTATCCAGAAATACAAAAGCATCTACAAAAAGAAAACAACAGGAACAAAAATGGAAATCATCTTTTTGGGTGATGCAAGATTGCCCTCACACCACTGGATGCTCCTGCATCAGAAATATGAAACTCTAAAAGAAAGAAAGGAAAACTAGATTTATAAGGAAAGACATACTTAGAAGGGGAACTTTGACAATCGACAAAAAATAGAAGAATAGACGTCAAAATGACTCATGAAAATAAGGGGAAGAACACAACACAAAATGATTGGGGAACATGGGACAAAGAATTAAAAAATATCTACAAAATTAAATAATTTAAAAAAATAACATGATAAGATTCAACAATCTCCAAATCCATGAATGGTGTTGATGATATTATTCTAGTTGTTTTCATAAAGGCTTCTTTCTTAGATACTACTAATAGAAAAATCCTTCACTAGTCATACTTTGTGCAGGCCTCATTAATGAATTTTTAGGGAGGTTGGGCTTTTGTACAACCTTAGAACCCATTAGTATGATAAAATATAGAAGTATCACTAAAATAGACAAGATTTTGAAGTAGACGATGCCAAATATAGGAATGTAGGGAAGTTTTAGGTGGGTGAGGTTTTGAAAGTGACTTGATTAGCACCCACAATAGCTAGTATTTCAACATGTTTGAATGTATGGGTGATTTTACCTAAGAGTTATGATTTTTATTTTGATATATCACTTAGTAAGTATCTATCAAAAAATAATTTCTCTATTTATATGCTTTGTCTTGAAATAGGCTCTAAGGAATCAAAGGTTTCAAGAGTTATCAAACCTCTAAAATGTGCTAACAAATCCCTTGTTCTAGAATTTGGTGATGAATTTTTAGAAGTAGAAAACTATTTTTTTTGTGCATTGTTTAATTAGTTATTTTAAATACCTTTCAATAAGACTACCTAAATTCAAAAAATAGATAATAGATAACTAGTATCCACTCTTGAAAGATGGTATGGAATGCATCTTTGTGCTAAGGATTTTTTAATTGCAACTTTTTTTATCAATCCAAGATTGAGATTTTATTTTTGATCATTTATGGATATGGAGGTAGAAATTCTTGACACTAAAAATTTGGCATCCAACATTTAATTCCTCCTCTAAATGATTTAGTGTCTCACCAATCTAGATTTTCCTCCCAATCTTTCACTACAATTTTGGATTAAGTCCTATTTTGAAGCTATAGTTAAATATTTTATTTTTTTCTATTGATGAGGATGCCTTAAATTTTACCCATACTATGATTCTTTAATTATATTTCATTGAGATATCTCCAAGGATCTTCCTACATATATCATAGTTCTATAGGTGCAAGTCAATCCTAAATCCAACTCTTGGCTTATGAAGGAATACCCTTTTGTTTTAGGAGGTTTTTTTCTATAGGCCATATTGTAGAAACTTTTCCAAAAGATAGATCTAAAAAAAAGTCAAAAATTTTGGTGGAAAGATGCTAATCCAAATAATCTCTTGGTTGAAGTTGTAAATAAAGATTCATGTTCTCTTATCAATATTCTATAGAAACATCAAAAGAAAAATTCTCCATCTTGATCAAAGGAATCTTCTTCCTTGGTTGAATGTACTAAGACACAAGAGGATACACCATAGGGTTAGAAAGAGATATATTTTATTGTAGCTTTGAAGGTTACTCTCCTCAACGCCAATTTCCTTAAAATGAATGGAAATCAAGTCAAAATGGAACTTAATGAAAAACCTATGGAATAAAAGTATAGGTGCTTTACCACCTTTTATTAAAAAAAAAGAAAGGCTATTTAAATAAATTTATTTAATTAAGAATATGTAATTATTTTAGATAAATAAATTGGGACAAAAAACTCAAATTGTTGTAATTTAATGTAGAAATTGAATAGATTAAATACCACATTTGGCTTGAAATATATTGATAGAAATATGTTGCGATATATGTGAGGAATTTTTTTACAAGGAGTTGGATATTTAGGTTGGAGTCAAATGAAAGTTTTAAGTTCTACAAAATTATTATTTTTCTCTACATCATCTACATAAGTGCAAGTTTAAACTAATACATTGACATTTTTTGAGTCTCACAATTCTAATATGATAGAAGGTGGAATATTGGAATGTACTTAGCTTGATTTATTATGTCTAAATGTGTGCAAGGGCTAGCAATGTTTACGTACATCATTGAGGATTTTGCTAAGTTGTTAGTGTCAAGTTCCCCTCAATCACACCCCTAGCAAATCAACTTTACAACTATAAGCAAAACATCAATGACATCAAGCAAGAATGCAATATATCTAGGATGAGGCCGCTAGCAAACAAATATAAAATAGATTCCCCTTTAAATTATTTGATCTAAATATTCTTCCTACATTCCAACATTTTTTCATATAGATGAATAAATATTTTTAAATAGAACTACTCAATCTACAAATCAGCAAAATATGAAGAACTCAAACTTCTAAATCATCTAAAATATAACTTATTAAAAATGTATTTATCTTTAATTAATTGAAGGCTACCGTACCTTAATCCTATCTCATGGCCATTACAACTTAGAATGAGATAGCGATTGCTGGTATAAGTGCCCTTCAATGATTCTTGTCCAACTTTCATGTATTTTCCCTATGACTGAAATATAATGACAAAGATGATGAGTAAAATTATGACCAACTTTGTGGTACTCATGGCTAATCGAAAGAAAATAGATTACCAACTTTACTCATTCACAATCACTTCATTATAGAATGCTAAACCGATCATATTATGATGAGACAAATCATGTGGTTTGCAGGACCATAACCAGATTAAATTTTCATCATATCAGGTAAAAAGAATTATGACTAACTGAATAAAGGAAGGTAAGTTGTGAAATGTTCATGGAATAATGCTTTCTGTCACAATCCCATTTGATGGGAGAGAATAAAATGAGCCCAACAAAAAAGCGCCAAAGGTGTTTGAATCAGTTTCATTGTGGGCATTAAGCAGTCAAGCACATCATTCATAATTCAATTCAATCATACTGTGATGATAAAAGATCTGTGATTGAATAGACCACGGGGGATTTCAGTCAAGGATTCCCATTGAAAGCCATGATTCTTCCCATCTTCTCTTCTCTGCTTTGCCACCATCAACCTGACAATTCCCATGCATAATCACAGGGGAATCTTAGTTCTACAATACAAAACATTGGAAAAAAAATACATTTACAAATACAGATGTAACGTTGGAAAAAGAATGGAAAAGTAGTTATATTCTTCCAAGAGCTATCTTGTTTCAATGTTTTCAATTCATTTGTACTGAAAGAGCAGGTTGATGAGATCTTGGTCTTCTGAAAAGCAGTGCGGAGGCATCATACTTTAAGACAAGAATATGGGAGAGTAAAAGCTGTTGTGGCTCAGTGTACAGTACTGCACGCGCATCCCCACCTGTTTAACCTTTTCTGTTGTCTCTTGTTTTAACTAAATACTTGGTGGTGTTTTTAAAGTGTAGAAAACCTGTTGAAAAGTGTCGTTTTGAGAGAATACAGTACATCACTGGTAATGAAAAAGTAGGGAATATTTCGCCGTATATCTTTAACTTCCATCGGCCTCTGTGACTTTTTTGTACGTGGTATTTCTGAGATGAAAGTGGTGTTCAGATTGCTCCTCCTTTTTCAACCACGTGAAATTATGTGCTGGTTTGTATTTCCAATGACTGTGTTTGGAGGCGTGTGAACTCTGGATATTATTTAAAAAAAATTGTGTTAGTGTCTATCTGAATAATGTTCGATTAAAAATTAAATCTTGGTAGATTCTGTGTGAATATGATAAAGAACTTTTACATTTAACACTGGGAAAATAAACTATTTAACTAGAAAATAATTATTAGTTTAATTTTAAATAATTTTCACAATATTGTAAAGAAATAAAGCTTTTATACGGATGTTCTAGGTTAAATTGATTTAGGTACATGTTAATTTAGATAAAAGATGATCTAGGTTAAATTGATTTAGGTACAAGTTAATTTAGATTAAAGAGTTGGGACAAATTAGGTGTACTTAGCATTGAAATTAATGATGGAGGAAGGGTATTGATGATGTTTTGAATTGATTTACTACTTCTAGAAAATTAATGGCTTTAGTCTAATCATTCGCTTAGAAATTTCTTTGACATAAAAATGGTGAAGGTTGATCCTGATTGGTGTAGGGTTGATCCTTATTACTGTGCATCATATCTACCATCCAAAATTGACTTGTGTTGTGTGAGATTGAACTAGTGAAATGTGTGCTTGAAATTGAGTTCATCTCCACCTCTACATATTTGAACTTTTCATGGTGGTGGGTGAAGCCACATAAGTGGTTTACACTTTTGTGGAGGAAGGAATTTTCAAAATTTCCACACTCTCCCTAGCAAAGTGGTTCGGCCGAACCCCCACCGAGCCTAATAAAAAAGTCATATGTAAGGGGGTTCGGCCGAACAAAGGTTCGGCCGAACCCCCTTACATATGACAAAACCAAAAAAAGTGTGAAAGTGCTTTCACTTTCACACTTTCACTGTGAATTACCAGTAATCTGCGCGCGGCGAACAGAAAGCGGACGACGACCCCCCAACAAAATTTTTCACCAACGAAAGCAAAGTTCGGGTCATTTTCTTCAAACTTCATCATTCCAATTCGCATATCGACCACTATTGAGCACGAGGTATTTAAAATTCCTTTTTTTTTAAGTTCAAAATGCATGTATTTGTTTAATTTTGAAACCCTATATATGCAATTTTTTTAAAATTTGTTGAATTCAAATTGCACTTGTTTGAACGTTTTTAAAGCATTTTTAATAGTATTTTGCTTCCCCGTTTTGCATAATCCAAAGGTTTGAGTAAGGAAAAACGAGTTTCCTCCGAAAATTAGTGCAAAAAAACATTATAATAGCTCTCAACATAGTCTAAAAAATGAAAATAAATACATTCCTAAAGACTAGAAATGTAGGGTTAAGCTCACAAAATAGTTTTAAAACTACAAATTTAGGGTCAAACTTGTAGATGAAAATGCAAATTTCATACATGTAGGATTGAACCATGAAAGTCATAGCTTGATTTGTTAAGGTATTATAATATTAAATCTTATAAAAAATCCAGAATCATATCATTGATAGCATTGTCTTCATGTAGTGTGTACAAATTGAAATATAATTGACTAAAACTATAAGTTACTCTTATTGAACAATTTCCTCATGTAGTGTGTATAAATGGAACCATTGATTGAAAATATAAATCAAACCATCAAGAACAAAGACTTGATTGTGTCTTCATGCCCTCAATTAATATCATTTACAAATTTTGGTCTTGGAAACCATAAAATTAACAATTACATTCTCTACCCTATTATTTGATGTATTATAATGCAATTTTCTATACTCCCAAGCAAATTCAATGGTCACAAGTTTGTAGAGACACTCTAGAAAAAGGTCTATCATGTGTTTAAAATACTATTCATATTGTAACACTAGAGATTCTAAGTAATATGAGAATCCCTGCATAATTTTATATAATGTATTTTCATCATCACTAACTATAGTAGACTAGTTTCTATCACTATTCAATTCATCTTCTTTCATTAGTCCATCATGACTTGATTATTCATCCTCCTTTATATTTAGAGAATAAGAACAATATATAGAACCACTACAAAATCTTCACACATATCACTAAAAGTTGAGGTTTGGTATAAATGTATCCACATGCAAACAAGAGCCACCTTTGGACATTACTATTATCAAAAGGACAAACCTTATTAGAGCAAGTGCAAAAAGATGTGGGGCCAAAAAGTGGCCACCCCACCTTTTGGCCCCATCATATTAAGTATCAAGCATTAATGTTGAGGTACGCTATTCGAGGAAACTTGAATGATAAGTAAGTGAAGAGAGAGTGGGACTTTATTGTTCACAAAGTGGGAAGAAATAAAAGCAAAGGAAGTGGAAATGGGAAACATGTAGAGAATATGGCAAAAATGGTGGAAATCAAGGAAGGATTAAAAGGAAAAGAAAGAGGGAAAAGGGGAGGATAGAGGCAAAAGGAGGAAGAAGGTAGTGCAAATTATACATTTTTGAAGCTTGTGAAATTCGAGTATGTAAACCTAATAGTTTTTACTTGGTGGTAATGAGGTATGATTTTTTATGAAGGTTCTTTTTAGTATTTTTATATGTAATGTAAGAGAAAAAGCTATTCTTGTATGAAATTCTAGAAATCATGTTAAAAAGCATTAGCTTGTAATTTCTACTATGTGAATGGAAATCTATTGCTCTACCTAGGACATTTAGAAGCTTGTGTTGCATTCATGAAGCCAAACATAGTAGATATTTTTTTTACTTTATGTGTGTTATTGGAGATAGGGTTTTAGTATATAGAACCATACAATAAAATGGGGTAATTCCTTGTTTGAACTAAAAACCCTACTATTTTTTAGTGAAGGGATAGCTAGCTATAACATTTTGACTTTCACTTGTGAGTCTAAACACCCATATGGGTTATTGTTGCTTTGTCTTATGGATTATGGTAGTAAATTCTTAAGATGTATGTAAATCTAGAAGACCAATGTTGAATATTTATTTGTTGATAGGCTAAATAGAGTTAGAATTAGTATGGGTTCATTACATGTATGCCATTCAACATTCATGCACATCATATATATGTGAGAGAGATAGTGATAAAGAGAGATAGAGATAAAGGGTAATATAGATAGATAGAATAAGCACAAACCATTTGCTATGAATATGCACAAAATATTTATATATTGATCTCTTGATAAGGTCATGAAGACATACATAATACATCATGAAAATATCATATACAGTGACATGAGGCCAACATTGTCTCTTAGACTACAAAATATCACCAATATATATTCATGAAAATAGTTATGAATGTGTCATAAAGATATAAAAGTGTTTATGTATGTGTAGCAAATGCTATTAATGAAACATTATGCCTCTCTTTGCTTGACTAGAAACTGAACTTCGATCCCTTGAATTAGTTATTATCTTGCATTGTGTTGATTGTGTGTGCCCCTAACAATTATGCAACTCAACCTACACACACAAACATATTATAAAATTAGAGATTATACCAAAATTTATAAATAAAAAAAATATTGTTTTGAAATGATATTAAAATAATAAACACACTTACAACAAACTAATACTCAACATCATCAACAAAGGGTTGTCCTCAAAAGAGGATGCTTACAAAACAAAACCAAAATGTGTGTGTATCCATATATACATATATATACATGTATGCATACACATATACATATACATACATGTATATACGTATACATAAATATACATACACACATACATACATACATACATACATATGTGTGTGTATTTATGTATACGTATATATGTATACATATATATACATATAGAAAATAAGTGTATGTATATACATATATACATGCATATATACATATGTATGTATACATGAATGTGTCTACATATCTACATATACATATATACATATATACATATATACATATTTAGATATGTGCATGTGTATGTATACATATGTAGATATATTCACATATACATGAATATGTATGTATAGTACATGAGTAATTTTTTTAATGAAAACCATGTTTAGGAATGAAAATATCCAATCCATTATGCTTCTAAACTAAAGTTTGTAATGCTTATGGTTCTTTTGGCCTTATAGATTCTTGAATCATTTTATAATATAAAACCAAAATATAACCTACTTTGGCTCTAATAATTGTAAACCTTTAGGAATTCTAAATTGTTGCATCTTGTCTTGATTTTCCCATCATTGTTATTCCTTTTAAAAATTTTACAAATTAGGCAAATAATCCTTGCACTTATATAGAGGGTCCTTATGTATGTTCTTAAAATTATTTAAGGTTAAATGACTTAATCTAAAATAAAGGCATATACGGATCTCTTGCAATTGTAACCTCTTTGCTAAAATACTTTGGAACTAATAGGACTCAATTGTGTTTTATGACATAGGTCTATATTACCACAATGATGTATGTATAGGTGTACATTTTAACTTGGTTAGCTTTCCTAGCAAGTTCTTCATTACAACAATCACTCCACCTTGTCACTCAATCAAGCCCACTAGAACATATATTGGAATTTAACCTCTTTCATACTAAAAGAAAAAGTAATCATTAATTATATTTAATTCACCATATAATTTGATCTAAGTAATGCATTTTATAAGATCTAATTGGTGTATTTACAAAAAACTATTTTGTGTTTTGGGCATAGGTGGTCCTAGAAAATATGCATAAATAATAAGATAGACTATGGATTATCTTTTAAATATTGTTCATGGTTTTTCATGTCATATTTTTATAGGAGGTCCTCATAATTGGTATTCTTGTATGGTATTAGAGCCAAGCTAGGTGCATTTGACACCTATGTTGTGGCTCAAGGGAGTGTGTTGGAGAAATGATACACACCTAAGTCATAAAAAGACTCATCACAATGTGAGCCATTAGCTCAATAGTAGAGCATCCTAACACCAAATGGGAGGTCCTAAGTTTGAATACTAGTTAGTCCATAGAAATTTCTATAAAAGTCAATCACTAGTACATAAGAAGAAGAATAAGTACCCTTATAATTTTTATTAATACCAACAAATTATCATTCCTCACATACATAGGTGAATCAATGATTTCAAGCTCGTCAACATGTATATGTACCTCAATCTCATGACCCTCATATAAAACCATTTTATTAGATTTATTTAGTGTAAAATATTTAAATTTTCATTAGGAGGAACAATTGAAGGATTGACCCCAATATTAACCCCCTCAACCTAATTTTTTTTTTTTATGAATCAAATCCTTAATCAATTATTCCATAAAATGTTGAGTATAATTACAATTAACTCTACAATTTAATAACAAAATTATTTCTCATTATATCTTTTGGGAATAACTTTAGATTTATCTAATGGCCTAATGGGAGAAGTGTAATCGGCCCTGCCAAGCATAAGTAAATTTGAAGCACATTTACAGGGAAAAAGTTGGGAGGCTTTACAGAGTGCTTGATATATTAGAAACATTTATAGTAATATGGTTTATTTACAATGGTCATTTCCATTATTTTTTTACTATCAGCACGGAAATAATTTTTCTTTTAAATTTGGAGATGATGTAGATGAAGCATTAGAAGATCCATAATTAAGTGTGGTAGCCTCTAACAACTTTAGTTCTTTACATTCATCTCACTTGCACATGAAAATGTTAAGAATGTATATACTTTGTCGATCCTTGTTTACAGTCAAAAAATCTAAAATAATAAACTTCAATCTAACATTCCCAATATTTGCATTGGCCAATTTCAATATTAAAAAATAGACCCAAATGGAAGATAATACTATTAAATTTCATGGGAAGAACTTATCCAATAACTTATCATCATACACAAAATCCAAATATGTAGCACTAAAGAACCTTGAATGTGTCATGGGATCTCCTTTAACATTGTGCATCTCAAATCTAGGATCAAAAAAAAAAAAAAAAAATGGATATGTAAAATTTTTAATAGAAATTGAATTGTGTTTGATTTTTATATGTACATGTCTTTTTTTGTTTCCATTAGGAAAGGAATCAACATTACTTTTCATCTCAACAAGCCCTTAAACATTAATGTCAAGGGTAGATAGAGGCACACTAGGATTAAGGACATGAATGAAAGTGGCAAGATGAGAAATCGAAAGTGGTGTATGAATTTGTCGTGACATAATA
>VDFB02226017.1:0-11729 GCA_007258455.2 Sequoia sempervirens | reverse complement strand
GCAATAACACCATCCATAATAAAATGGTCATCATCCTCAACCTTTGGTGAAACGGTTTGAAACAAGTCTAGCAGATTAAACGTGAAAACTCAAAAGCATCAAGTCTCAAGTCTAAGCCATTACGGAAGCAAGGTGGTCAATTCTTTGTATCAATAGTCTATTATTCAATTAGTCCCATATCAATCATCTGATAACATCATGTAGCACAATGAATCCTTCCTACAAGAGGCATTATTTATTAGAAAGAACACTTTGGGTAAATGAAATGACATGTCGCCATCCACTAACATGTCCTAGGATGCATCCTTCCTACAATGGGCATTACCTTTTGGCAATAGTTTGGTTCCCTATCCTTGCGAAAACATATTCCTTTTCGGTTAGCGGTGATGCGAAGAACATCCATGTTTGTGTGCTTTATATTGTCTTTGACTTATCTTGATGATTGGATCGAGGACACTCGATGATATCGAGATAAAGGATTTAGAGGAGATAAGAATGGAGCAATGATCATTATCTTTTTGTCGCACGTGCTTGTTGGACATTCTTGTAAAATAACTTGGCGAATACTTGCTTTGTGGAGCATGTATGAGAGGATGTTTTGGATAGCTTGGTGACAATGCATTGATTGGTTAAAGTAACTTTGTGTTTTTAATTACGGGGATGTTTGAAATTTCTAAAGTGCATCCTAGCAAGGTTTCTGTATGTCAGGTGTGAACAAGAATACTCCTATCTATTTATCGAGTCAAAGTCCATCACACTAAGTACAACACCATCTTGGTCCTTTATACCTTGAGGCATTGTGCTTAGGCGTGTTATCAAACATAAAATGTGACCCTTTTAAATCCCAATCCTTGATAAGCAAATCATTCATTTCTCATCATCTCTATATCATCATCATTTATCATCATCATCTCTCATGTTGGTGTTGAATCCTCTTGTCATCATCTGATTTCTTCATTTTTCACACTAACATCACAACATGAATAGTTAATCATCATCACCAATACATCTATCATGCATCCATCATGCATTCATATAATCATCATTAATATAGATCTGTTAGTCTAAGCATTTCTTAAATCATCATAGTTGCATAAATCATACATTTGCATAATCACGTCATATCATCTTCATGATATAGATATGTTAGTCTAAGCATCACATTGCATAATCATCGCATATCACATCATCCATCTCATCCATCATCACATCATCTCATCATTTAAGTTTTGTTATTCTAAGCATCTTAAAATCATCTCATTTGCATCATCATCCATAACCATCCATTTTGAATCTCTTTATCATGAGATCGACCCTCAAATTGAACCTTTTCGCTCGATCTCTCGAGGGGGTAATGTACCAGTGTACTTCTTTCTGCTGGGGCATCTAAAAAAATTAGAATTTTTTTCAATTTTGATCACGACAAGTTTATTCTTTGAACCAATGCAACAAGTACATTGCTTCAAAGAGGGGCAAAATGTAGACATGCAAAATTAACATTTTGCATTCAATCAGGTTAATTCATCAGCTAAACTAGGTTTCACATTAGGTCCATTCACTGATTAATCAGGTTTGCCTTCATCCATTCATCAGGTAATATCATCTCCTAAGGTCATTCATTCAAAATTAAATAAACATTTTCATCAACCTTTTAATCAAATAAATCAAACATCCATTTAATTAAATCCAAATGTATTTTCCATCCTTTTCTGATTTAAATAAATCAAGTATTTAATCAAATAAGTCAAATCATCATTAGGCTAATATAATCTTGATTAAATTAACCTAATCATCCACTTGCACAAATAAATCAATTTATTGATTTATTAAAATCCCTATTTTCTTTCAACATGGCATCTTGGAATAATATTCCCCACTCATGCATTTTTAGAATATTAAATTCCGACTTATCCTCCACCCATGCCATTTCAGAATATTAAATTCTAACATGTTCCCCACTTAGAATTTAAAATTCTGACTTATCCTCCACCCATGCATTTTTAGATTATTAAATTCTGACATGTTCCCCACTCAAAATTTAAAATTCTAACTTATCCTCCACCCACGCATTTTCAGAATATTAAATTCTAACATGTTCCCCACTCAGAATTTAAAATTCAAAAAGCCTTACATGTCCCCCCACTTAACAATTTTAAATTCTTGGCACATTGACCAAAATGTGCTCACTCCTCCACCAATTAGAGGTTGACAAGTGGCCTCATCTCATTGGCTAATCTCTCATCAAGAAAATCTATAAATTGAAGCATAATCCTCCATAATTGGATCTACAACTTGAATGCAAGGTTACTCTCTTCATTTGAGAAATAATCTTGCACCTCTCCATCATATAGGCATTTTTCATCATTTTGAGCTACAAGGATTGGGAAAGGGCTATTCGCTATAATAGTACCAATCAAACATGGAATAAGTAAACTTGTTATGCTTTCATAGGTTCATTTACTCTTCCTAATTGACATTTTTTGAGGCATTACATTGTTATTCCATTGAGGTATTTATAGATTTGTATGTTTGAACTAACCCTTCTAATGAAACTTTAAGGTAGTTTCAATGTGCATATTTGTAGGTACTTCAACATAATACACACCAAGGTTAGCTTTGTCCATATTTCTCCAAGAGGCTCATCCCAAAAACATTCCACCTTAGCACATGGAAACACAAGAAATCACATGAGTCTTGAATAGGAAAATCCATAACAGAAACAACATAGTATTGTCAAAACAAAAGAGGTTGCAATCATCACTGAAATATCAAAGTCCCCAAAGAATATCACCCATGTTTTATTCATATTGGGATTGGGGAAACCATCACCCACCTCTTATAAAGATTCCCATAGTACCAGGGAGAGGGGATAATAATTTCCATTTGATTTAGTGTCACCCTCATTGTTTGAAGGGTTATTAAGAATCTCACATAGAGAATTGCATTCCTTTGGATAGGCCTTACAATTTTCAGTCTCCATCCATACCCTCATTTCATATTTTACCATCCTCTTCTCTTTGTCTTTAATTAATTCTTCTGAAACTATCGACTATTTTGGATGACAATTTTCCTTTGTACTATACTTCTTGAATTTCCCTAATCTTATTCTTCTTTTTGGCATATCAAGACCTCCTTACATTCTAGCTATATTCCTAACACCTCCCTTAGGCTCAAACTAACACAACCCCTCATATTCTTGAATCATCATGATAGAACTACTTGCATAGAATGTCTACACACTTCTTAGGAGAATTCAATTCTAGCACACTTCTTTATCAACCTTCATCCTCATTCATTGCAAAATGAATTATGACATGTAAAATAACTCAAGTAATCTGCATTAAATAGGCCATTTGAAGCATGCAATATTAATGACTTGAAATCTCCTTAGGCGAGCAAGTTGGTAACTTATAGATCAAGATTGAATCTAAGTAGTTGCTCTTAAAGAAATTAAAAATTCATCTACGGGAAACAACAATGTCAGCTCAAATGTTGTGATCTATCAATAAGCATGCATCGCTAACCTAATCCGTGCTTCCACTAATATCGGTGAAGTACATAAGGATAGTTTAGAGAGAAACTTTCCTTGTATGCTTCCTTGCTTCATCCCTGATCTTTCCCTAATCCTGAGGTGCTAATTAGCGATGAAGTTACTTATGTTATGGATTTTTGTTCAATAGATTGTCCTACTTTAAAACTTTATCAATGGCCCTCTAGTTCTTTCATCGATCTCCTTTTTTGATCTATGTCGAATCCCCAGGATAATGACGCATTTGTTCCCTCCTAAAATGGTTATTGCCCATCACTGATCCACTTTATCTTTTCCTAGCTCTATCAACAATAAAAATATCCTCTTATGGCCTTCATCCCTTATTTCTATGGCCTAACTTTCAGTCACATCTGTCCCTTCATCATGCATCACCAATACAAACTTCATCTCTAGGATCCCATTTGCGATGAGAGACATTGTGGAAACACTAGATCTTGGACACATGTACCTGCATAAAACAAAAATTGCCAAAGATATCACCCATAAGGTCATATCAAATTCTATTGAAAGAAAAACCCTTTAGAAGGAGCCCATCACTTATCACCAATTTAGAACATAAGTTCTGATATAATATACTTCTTGAATTTCCCTAATCCTATTCTGCTTTTTGGTATATCAAGAGATCCTTACATTCCAGATGTATTCCCAACACCTCCCTTAGGCTGAAACAAACACAACCCCTCAGATTCTTGAACCATCATTATAGATCTACTTGCCTAGAATGTCTACACACTTCTCAGGAGAATTCAATTCCAACACACTTCTTTATCAACCTTCGACCCTCATTCATTGCAAAATGAATTGTGACATGTAAAATAACTCAATTAATCTACATTAAATAGGCCATTTCAAGCATGCAAGATTAATGACTCTAAATCTCCTTAGGTGAGCAAGTTGGTAACTTGCAGATCAAGATTGAATCTAAGTCATTGCTTTTAAAGAAATTAAAACTTCAATGATGGGAAACAATAATGTCAGCTCAAATGTTGCAATCTATTAATAAGCATGTATCACTAACCTAATCCATGCTTTCTTTAATATCGATGAAGTACATAAAGTCAGTTTAGAGAGAAACTTTCCCTGTATGCTTCCTTGCTTCATCGCTAATCTTTCCCTAATCCTGAGGTGGTCATTAGCGATGAAGTTACTTATGTTATTGCTTTTTGTTCACTAGATTGTCCTACTTCAAAACTTTATCAATGACCCTCCAGTTCTTTCATCGATATCCTTTTCTGATCTGTGTGGAATCCCTAGGATCATGACACATTTCCTCCCTCCTAAAATGGTTATCACCCATCACCGATCCACTTTATCTTTTCCCGACTCTATCACGTCTGATAAAAATATCCTTTTGATGGCATTCAACCCTTGATTCTATGGCCTAACTTTCAGTCACATCTGTCCCTTCATCATGCATTGCCAATTCAAACTTAATTTTCACTTGCACTCACATTTAAAATCATATTAGCTTAATTTACTTGCATCATTACCTTAAAGCATCCATTAATGGCTTCCATGATAACATAGGTGCATACATTTAGCATATTTTGTAATTAGGATTTTAATCTTTTGAAGCTTGCATACATTTAGAGTAGATTTTCATATACCCATATCAATCATCTTAGCATTCATCATATTAAGTTATCATTTAATTCATGTTTTATCACACATATTTCATTGGTTCCATCAATTTTTTTCAATAGCATCAATTGAAACAAGCTCATTATCCAAGGGATTGGGAAAGGGTCACCATTCCACATCAATGCAACACCACTCCCCCAATAGGATAAGTTTCAATGTCTTAGATTAGAGGTTTTTCAGGCTTTCATGATTTAAAATGTTATTTTTAATGGCTTCTTTGTCCTTTTTTATGGTGAATGATCTTATTGGGATTGATGCTTAGTGGGTTAAATATGCCTCGAATTCATATGGATTAGGTGTAGTTAACCTATACTATATCATTGGTCACAATTATACAAGTCCAAAAAAGCTAAGGAAGATGTTTCAATGAATCTTATGATAAATAAAGGTGGTACATATATTGGATATACTATATTATACCTATTACACCAAAGTATGGTCTTAATCATTTTACATATTCACAATATCCAACTAGGAAGAAACACAAATAAACTCTTATCTTAGAGCACAAAAATATGTTAAGCACAAATAAACCTAGGCGTGACACAAATTTATTATTAATTCTTGAAATGAATGACTATTTCTTACACAATGTGATCATTGATACAAAGACAAAGGTAAATATGCCAACTCATGATATATGGGGGTAAAAGCACAAAGTTGTGCCACATTTTATAAAAGGATCAAACAACACTAATCTAAATTTTTAATTTGAATCACTAAAAAGTGACATATATTTTGAATATTGAAATTATGTAAACTAATTTTTTTTTATTATTAGTATATTTTATGTTTTTTTTAAATTAAAAAAATATTTGAATATATTTTTTTGTAAATTTGACACATTATTTTGGTTGTTTATAAAATACTAAAAAATGAAGTTAAACAAGATTCCATTCTTTTTCCTCAATTTTCTCTTATGTTTATAAATTAAAACTTCAGTGCATGTATTTATTTATTTTCCTAATGTTGATAAATACATAGTTTTAAATAAATATTAAAATTTATGTATTGAAAACACTTTTTTTTATGTGTGAGATACTTTATTTTATTAATATATAAAAAAAGGTTACAAAGCCTTCACCATAGCAGAGTCGAGCACCACCCAGTTCCCCGATATAGACCACATAGGGTTGAGTACCAATATGCAAAATGCGGGAAAAAGTATTCAAAAACCCACTATTTGAGAGCCTATCACCTAATATTTACTATAAATCATGTCATAATTACATAGAAAAATAGTAGATACCATAACCTTGTCACTCTAAGGACCCGTTGGCAGTAGCAGATGCTTGGAAATCTGAAACTATAGACTGGCCGAAGGAGTGTTCAAAATTGAACACCTACAATAGATAATCCGCCCCTATCACAGTAATTTGTTTATGCTCCACTAGAGCCATCCCCTTCATGTCAATAATGAAGGGATAGTACTTCACCACCTCCTTAGGCTTGTAGAAAGATGTGAAATCTCTAGGTCGTCACACACCCGTCCCAGAAATTGTAACAGTGAGGACTTCTTCCAAGCCCACCAGCCACTCGGCCATAAAGAGCCTTTGAATCAATGCTTCTGCATCCTTCTTTTTCATACAAATCTCGAAAGAAACTACCAGGAATCTAGATGTTATATGATTCCCAACCCATTTTGTTTCACTATTCGAAATGAATCCTTTACCTAGCACCATCTTCACTTTGATGAGGATGAGTGGATCGTATTTCTTTATAATCCTCTTCAACCGTTGCTTCATCATTTCCCCACGAAATTTCATCTCCCTAACGGAGCTATCTAGTTGAACTGGGCTGTTGGCCCTAATGTTGGTTTTAGTTTCAGCTGACATCCTCACCACAAAATTGTATCTCTCTCCCATTGTTAGCAAAAAAAACCCTCACCAATATTACATAGGCCAAAGATGTGAAATAAAATACCAAAAAATCCATTATAGAAATTTGATGGAGATAGAGGTCACTTCAATTATAAATGGAAGTGTTAGGTGTTCTTCTTGTCGTGCAATGAACTACCCTACCAACCCCTCAAATCCTCTATTTAACACAAGCTGTCCTTCACCGACTGCCAAGGATAAGATCAAAATGAAGGCACAAACATCCACATTGCAGGCTTTCTAAATCTCCTTGCTTTATCATCATAACAGTGATGATGTGGCCAGATTTTTCATATCGATGCCCACCTCACCCATCCTACACCATCATTGCATCACCCACTTTACATGCTCCCCAACTGGCTTACATGTCATCCTAACTTTGATGTATTATATTGGTGTGAACACCAGCATGGCAATAGCCACACCCAACCTTAGAGCAAATGACCAACCATCTTGCCACCTCAACTGCATTATCCTTGCCACAACCAAAACGCTAGTAGTCACGTGTCTCTACACGTCCTTGATGTGGAGGGACGCCCCCTGAACTCCCCATTGTATTGAAAACACAATTGTTCTCATGGGACGTCACAATTATTTCTTAACTATTGTCCAAAATAGAAAAAATTATACCATTTTGACATAGAATCTTTTATCTAGTGAAACATATCTTTTTTCAAAAAAATTTAAATAACTTTTAGAATTTTTTCTTGATAAAATAATCAACATAATATTTTGGTGTTGAATACCTACTTTTAGTAAAAATATTTTTTTTACAAAATAAATAAAATATTAGAAATTATATATATTTGAGAAATACACTTATAGATGTACAATAGATTTCTTTATATTTAAATAAAATATTATTTACATGAGTATAAGCTATTTTGATTTGAGGTAAAAAATGGGTTTTAAAGGGGCGCAAAACCCTTTACATAAAAAAGTAGTTGATAAAAGAACATAACAACAAAAAGCAACAATCAGCCTGACGATAGCCAAACAACAGCCAAAAAAAAGTAAAAAAGAAGTAAACCAGCCAGTAGCACTAAGATTGTTCAGACTCTCCACAGCTTCCATTTCGCAAGCATCCAACCTCTGCACATTATCCACCATATCAGACACCTCAAAACCTGAGGCCCCAACCTAAGCTTTCATTTTCTTTCTAGTTCTGGCTTCTAGCCCACCCATTTTAACCTCACCACTCAAAATACTATCTTTCACAACACCTTTCTCAACAACACACTCCACATCCATCAACTTACCCCTAGTATAGTTGACTCATTCTCCTTTCTCTTTTTTGCAGCAGTCATAGGGGAGGTCACCTTGGCAGATTCTAAGATAACCAAGACCTTAGAGGCATCTCCACCCTTCATCAAAACATTCCACAACTTACCAAATTTATCCTCAAGGGATAGCATTCTACCTTCCAAATTTTGTTTACATGAGTATAAGTTGTGGAAGCACAATTTTTTTTAATAATTTTATTTAAAAAAGTTGTTGCCATATCCAACTTAGCTACAATCAATCGAGTTAGATCATATTTTTCAACAAAATTATTTTTTAGATAAAAATTATTGAATTCATTTCTATTGATAAGTTGACCAAAAGTATGATATAAATTTTTACTTTTACCCATGTGTGACTAAGTGTCAATCCCCACTTTATAAGTCCCTCACCACATATCCTTTACATGCAAAATAACGTGCAAAAGTGAATTGTGTTTATGCAAGTAATGATGTATAAGTTAGCAGATAAAGGTCACTTTCAAAATTAATTTTGAGGTAATGGATATGGCAGAGGTAGATATTAATTTAGCTTTATTGGAATGGAATTTTTATTTCTAGTTAGGAACATATATGGATTGTTTAAATAATTATAACATAATATTTAATATTAGTGAAAATAATGTGATTGTACCAAAGGATCCATCTCAAAGATCATAATATTTGGAATTGGTCCAAATTAATGAGAGGTATTTAAAGGATATCATTTGAAGATGATTAGTGAAAATTTGGGTAATATTGAACCATCACATGACAATATTCTAAGGTAGGAGGCGACAATAAAGGTTGATTCACACATTCTAAAGGAAAGGTGGACATTTAGAGACTATGAAATTATGGTAAAATATTTTCCCAACATGCACAATGTACCAAAACAAACAGTCAATAAGGTGGTACCCATATAAAAAATCCTCCTAGGATAGATCCATCATGATGGGTGTTCATTATATCACATAGTCAAAAATTTCTTGAACCTATATAAACGCTTTTCAAAGATGGGTTTTTTATTTTAAACCAACACGTATGTGTCATTTCTATAGAGTTTCTATGAATGGACAATATCTTGATGAGAAATCCACCTCTAAGCAGTGTTTCACAATACTAGAGCAGGAATTTCTAGACATGTAAAAGTGGGTCCTAATATAATTCCATTCACATTAATTTCAATACCAATGAGATGGTGGATTGCAAATCAATCTAAAATATTGAGTTGGGATAATTCAAAGATTTTTTTTAAAGTTAGGTATATTTCGTTCATTATAATATAATACATACACCTCTATATATTTGTATATTTTAAATATGTAAAGGAAATTTATGTCCTTTAATAAAAACTATAGTAACATCAATTATGGGTGCATAAGGTCACACAAAATTTGTTAAGACTTTCACAATTTTGGTATATTCAAAATAAAAAGTGAATAAAATTTTCAAAATGGAAGGAATGATTAGAGGATATTAAACACACCTTTGGGTTTCATGACCCTAGTCTATGGGTATATTGGAACTTAATATTTTATATGGAATAATTCATAGAAATTATTCTAGCATCTAGTTATTGTGGTGCATTATATGTTTGACAATACAAAGATGGAGACCATGTTAGAAATTTTTTCCATGATAATTCTTATTGTGGTAATACGAAAGGAAAAGGATATATTATTTCATAATATAAAAGGGAGACAATAAAATTTATTGCATAATATTGAGCTTCACACAATGAAGGATAATAAGTTATGGAAGATAAAATATGGATAGTGTAGATTACTTTGAGTTTCACAAAATAGTTCAAGTGAGAATTAGAACAAATGGAACACCTTAAAAAATCACTATAGTGGATTATTAGGGATAGGAACACCTTACACATATAGTTGATTTATTGCACATTTTTTTTCTCAATATGAGGGATGATATTGTAGTTTTACCAACTTTATTTTAACATATGTTTATCTACAACATCAAATAACCATGCCAAGCTTTGTTCATTTTCAAAGATTCATATGGAAAAAAGAAAAAGGGTGATTAGACATATATTTTATAGTCTAAGATGATCTTGGACTCCCAAATGAAGAACCATCTTACAAATGGAAGATTCTTAAAAATGGAAAGTCTTCCCTCATAATAGAAAGGATTAAAAATGCAAGAAAATGGATATCAAATAATGATCATTGACCAACTAATGTCATCTCTCAAGAAAGAAGAGAGTGGCATTACAAGAAAGTCGTAAAATTTTCAAGTTTAAAATGAAATAATTCAAAATAACATGAAGGGCCAATGTACTATCTAAAAATATTAAATTACAAACATTATTTGGAGATCTTACTAATCTCCATGGAGAGGAATCCTAATTTCATTTGATTAGGAATACTAAGAAATGTGAAGAGTTTTTTTTTCCTGATAGTATATTGATTGGTAGTCTTCTCTTTGAGGTTTCTTAAAATCTTACTTTGTTTTACAACACCATAGGTTTCATGATAGTTTGTTGCTTGTTAGTCCTTAGTTGAAGGTTGTTCCGTTTCAAAAGAGTGAAATTTTTTTCATCTTTACATTTTTGTTGTTAGATGTTATGGGATGCTTTCATAACCCTTATATTTATCTTCATTTAAAAATAATCCATATCAATCATATTCAAATTCTTTATATGTTTAAAATTTAAACCTTATAATGTATTTATCTACTTATTTATGTGTTCATGAATCTATTTAGTTGTTTAGATAGATATTAAAAATGATGCATATATAGAAAATAAAATAAAATTTTGGAAGTAAAAATTAAAATGGATCATAGAAAACATGATCAAAATTTTCAAAAAATTGAATGAAAATAAATGATTTATTTTAGTTTCCAATCTTTTTTACTTTTGTCAAAAAAATAAATAAATAAATAAGTTATTTTCATTGAAATTTTTGAAAGATCCTACATACAAAAATAAAATAAAAACTAAAACACATATTGATAAAAAATCAAAACTATAAAATAATTCATAAATTAAACTAGCATACCTATCTTCTTAAAATATAATTTATTTTTGTATGGAAAAATATTCAACTTAGAACCACTACTTAGAATTCCAACTTAAGATTTCACATGTGGGGATTTGAACATGGATCTCTATCCTAAGAACCATATGGCTTTGCCATTTAAGCACAACCCCATAGACAAATATAATGTTAAGTTTTAATTATTCATTGTATTAATATTAAAAATAAAATAACTCTTCAAAATAAATAAAATCAAAAAAGTTATTAAGTAAAAGTTAAAATAAATAACTATTTCACTTCTATGAGCATCACCTAGATGCAATGAGTGCTCAATGGGCCATAGATTATCCTAAGAGATGGATTTTAGTGAACCACTATTCATGAAACATGGGTCAATGAG
>VDFB02226010.1:0-53524 GCA_007258455.2 Sequoia sempervirens | reverse complement strand
CACCACTTCCACACTCTGCTCTACCTTATATTTGCATCAAATTCACACTATACTCACACACTTCACATTACATTACATACATACTCCCATCAACACTGAAAATGGTCTTACATTTATACCCATTACATCCACAAACACTTACAACATCAATTAGGTCAGCCTAATTAGATGAAATATGTAATATATTAACCTGTTAGCTCAAGATCCAACCACACATGCCTCAAAACTTGTAACACATAAAAATAGGTTGGAATGGACCTATAATTACTCCCTTAAGTTTTATCAATTCATATTTTAACTTCGCATAACCCTAAACTCTATAGGTTGGCACCAGATAGTAAAGACTAGTGATATGAACCATCTGTTCATTCACAAAACAACATGCAAACCACTAAAATACTTTCCACTTAGACCACACATGCTTTTGAAACCTATAATCACTCCAAAAAAACCACATAACTAGATATTATTCTGCAATGGAATCCGAAGAATTCTAATCATGTACTCTGTACTGGTAGCACTGTCACTGGAAAACCTGGTACTCTATCAATCATAACTTTTATACCAGAGGAAATCAAGACATGAAACTTTGGATTTAAGATCCTCCAACATATACCAAAATTTATTTAGAACCACATACCAAAATTATTCAAGGTGGAGCAATGCAAACCTAAAAATTGATACTCTATACACTAAAAGTTGTATTTTATGACTTAGCCAAATATTCAACACATTTGTTTTGCACCTATACAATGGATTTTCATTACCACAATCACTCATGCTCATCAAAAAATTGTACACCAATGACAACACCATGTATGATCATGCTCATTTTTCCAACAATCTCATCAATGACAAGCAAACTTCCAACAATCTCCCCCTTTGTCATTGATGGCAACATGCCCAAAACTCTACTCCAAATTACTCACCAACTTCTATTTTATCAACTATTCCCCCTTAACTACTCTCCCCCTTTGATATTAATGGAAAAGGGTGCACTGTTCATGCATACATACTTAATCCCCTTAATTGATACATATGTATATACAAATATGAGAGTAACTCAACAAACTTCTTCAAAAATCAAGGAAACTCCCCCTAACAATGCTAGCCATCAAAGATAATAAAAATTTGCATTGCTAGACTATGCACTATCTTCTGCATATATATAATGAAATCTGAAATTGTATAAACAAAATAAAAATTCAATCAACTAGAGGAAGATACTTGCAATTTTGTAAGATGTGCCTCACACTCCTTTCCTAATTCCTAATCTGTCTGAGTGAAGGCAAGCAAACAACACTGGCTTTTAAACTGTACACAAAGATCTTCTCCTTCATCTGGGGTATCGAGTGTTAGAATATTTTGTGCCAAATCTTCTACATTTTCTAACACATTGGTCAAGGCTGTAAGCCTTGTGCTTACCAAGTCCTTGAGTTGACATACTACACAATGATTTTCTCTTTTTGTTCTTACATTTGAAAGAAATGTTCATGCAGATTTTCAATAGTCATCCTTGTTGTACCATCTACATCTCTTGACAGATCATATACATTGGAGGCCTAATCAACTTGTGACTCTATTGATTCCATTTGATTCTTAATGATTTTTGTAGAATTAGGCCATTTCAAAGAAAATTGAAATAAAAATTTTGCTTCACCCGAACACTTTGGCACATCTTTCAGGTTCTCCTATAATTTTATATGCGAGACACTGCAATTGTCTAATATCTCAGTCAATTTCTTGTCATTCAACTTCTTGGTCACCTCTTTCTCTAACCTTTCTTCTAAATTGGAGGAGTAATCCTTAAAGGAATCTAATAGCAACTTCAGTTTTTCAACACCAAATAGAGAATCATCAAGTGTAGCATTAGGAACTTCTTGCAATACCTTGAATGCTTCTTCAATTAACTCAATGCTCTTCTGGTGAGTGGAAATAATTTCCTTCCTTGGTGAAGCATGAAACACATCACCAATTTGAAGCTTTTACAAGGGAGATATTTTTCCCATGTCCACTTGAACTTGCATTAAAGGTAGTTGCATTAGTTGTGTAGCTACAAAAAGATCAAATTGCAACTGTATGTCTAATAGACCCTTGAGTGAATCATTAGAGGATTCACCAACAACCTTTATGCTTTCCTCTTCATTTTTCTCATTAGCCTTTTCCTTGTCACCAATGCACTCTTCATCATTACTCTGCTCCTTGTCTGCATTGTTGGATTCTTTCTCAGTTTTCTTCTCTTCAACCAGTCTCATATCAAAATTTTCCTTGTCGCTAATTCTAGAGTCTTCCTTTGCATTCTTCTCTTGTTTTTCAGACTCTTTATCTTTTGGGAGAGGAAATTTTTTAGTGTTCTATGCCTCTAAATTCTCCAAGCCATCTTTCTTATCTTCCTTTTTTGTTCACCATCAATCTCGACATTTGAAGGGGGTTGGTTTTGCTTTGTTTACACTTCCTCCTTATACATTTCATCATCCTATTCTACTCCAAAAACATTTTCCTCTACCAGAGGAGTATCATCAATAACATTTTATTGCATATTTTCTTCTTCAGTTACATGCTCATGTTCTGGAGCATGCTCATGCTGTGCATCTTCTAGTTCATTCACTTCTGGGATAGGCACATCATGTTGCAATTTCTCTTTGTTACCAGAGAAATTCCTAACTCCTTTGCCAAATTAGCAACCTTTTCAACTATTTTATTTCTTAATCTTTCAATGTCCTCTTTGTCCCTACTCATCAGGGTGGTAACTCTCTTCTTAGTCCTAAATTATTTGTTATACCATTGAGATAATTTAGCTCTATCATCATCTGTGAGAGGAGCATTGACTTTTTCCAAAGCAAATGTTCTCATTCTAGCATCTTCATCATTTGCTTCCTATCTTGTTGCATATAATGATCCTATTGGATCTTTAGGCAATTGATTTTCTATATTCTTCATGCTTACATCGAATGTTACTATATACCTAACTATTGCCTCTTCTATTATTAACTTATCAGTGTCATCTACAGTGGGATATAATGCATCAGTCTGTTCCAACATCTCATACTCAACTATACGATTAAATAGTGCATATAATTTCATAGGACTATGTTTCCTTACCAAAGGGGAATTGTCCTTTTTTTTGCCGTTGGGTGATTTTCTTTCAAACTTCTTTGCCCTCATATGAATCATGAAGGCTCATTTCTCTTTCTCCACTTTTGCTTCGTTGTCAGTGTCCATAATGTAAAATTTTTCTTTCTTTGCACTTGTCTCTACTTGAGAGACATTAGTTTTTCTCTTTCAGACCAATTGTGGTCCTTATTCTTCTTGTTCATCTACATTTACACTCATATACCACTCTCTTTTTACCTTTTATTTCTTTCTCCTATACAAGGAATCTTGTTGTTTCATTGAAGCATTGGTTGAATCTTTCGTTTTCACACCAACTATAGGCTTAGCTTCAACAACAGGTTTAGTCCTAGAGGACTTAGCAAAAATTGGAGAGGGGATGGAGGTCCTAGAATACCTTCTTGTGATTGGGGTACCAACCAGAGTGTTGGATATGTTCTTGGATTCTTCCACAATGCCCTTTGGAAAACCCATCATCTCTACAACCCGTGCCTTCATCTTTTCCACATTCCTCTTGATCTCTTTTGATTTGTGCTCCATATGCACAACACTAGATTTCTCCTCATATGTCCATATATCTCTTCTTTGGGATCTCTTGGCATGCTCAACATGTGATCAGAAAGACCGATGACCACATTCTCTTCTACTTCATATCCCATTTCAGGAACCCATACTGTCCTTGGTTCCATAGCTTCCATCATACAAAAATATTTTCTTACCATGAAAATGATATCATTCTTATACTTGTCAACCACACTCTTAGGTATTCTTTCTCTTTCCTGCATTTGGGATTGGAATGTTTTGAAGGGATTCATCTTTAGATTTTGAATCTGGATATCTCAACATGTGATCTTTGATTTCTCTAGCCACATGCACATTGTCTAACCACACCACATTTATCTCAGAAAGTAAAATAATAAGCATATAATCAAGGTACCATACTTGAAAGGACACCAAGAGTCCTTAGTCTTCTACAAGTTTTCTAATAATTGTAGCCTTAGCAATTCACATAGGTCATAATCCATTCCTTTCTTCACCATCTCATATGATGTATTGATTGTAGTAGCAGAAACTGAATTCTATGTTTGTGAAGAAAATTTTGTATCCAATAATCATAGAGGCATACTTAACTATCAGATCTTTAATGTCTTTAACTGTCGGGGCTCTCTTTTCATATTTTGCACTTGTTAAATTCATCACCACTTCATTTTTTATAGATTTGAGTGTCAAAACCAATCCTTCAAAATATAACCCTATTGCAACCCTAATGGATTCTTTGTTAATCATGTGTGGTAGGTCTAACCAGATGAATCTGTAGACACTTAAAATTGTCCTGAATGGTATCACACACTTGAATCTAGTCACTAACATCGTTGCTTCTTGAAATTCATCTTCTTTTTGCCTGTTTGATTAAATAAGCCTAGTCATTTAATTAAATGCATCATTTTCATCTATTAATCTAATTAATTTAATTAGGTTAATTCACCCCTTTCATCTTCTTCTCTCATCCTGTTTAAATTGAATAAAACACATTATTAAATTTAAACCCCTTAAGCCTTCTTATTTAAATGAGTAATCTTATATTATTGAGTTAAATGTCATTTGCATCCCCTCTTTTTAAATAAATCAATTATTTAATGACAATCCTCATATTTCTTAACTTGCACAATTAAAACTTGGTTTTAATTAGAAAATTACTAATTTTCCTCAACCATCCACTTGCATAGGGAATATTCCAAAGGAATATTCTTCTATTTGGCTCCAAAAATGGAATATTCTTTCCTAACAAACTTTGTAACAAACTTTCAAAGTTGTTACAAAGTGTGTTTGTTTGAATCATTGTGAGCCCTTGATGCTTTCTTTGATCAATGTGATCTTTGATTCTCATCCATTAATGAGAATCCTTGATCCCTGCCTTCACCCTTGATTCCATCTTGATCATTGATTGATCCTTTTCATCTTGACCATTGATTCTTCATTTGGTCTCCTATAAATACTTTAGCATTAGGAGAGAAATGGATCCACTTCATTAGAGCAAAGTTATGCTGCTCGTTTGAATACTATCTCTACTCATACTTGCACCATTATCAAGATTTTTCATCTTTTTATCCATCCATAGCATCATTTTATCACATTTAGCTTAGTTTTTCAACAATGGAGTTCGGTTAATCACTTATTTCATCAAAGGGATTGGGAAAGGGTCATTATTCCATATCAATACGCCACTACTCCCCCAATGGGATAAGGTTTGGAGTTCTAGATTAGGTTTCTTTTAAGCTTTCGTGTTTATTTCATGTTTAGTTTAATGGTTTCTTAGTTTTTTGAAGCTTTTGAACATCTCATTGGGATTGCAGCTTAGGGAGTTGAATAATGCTTAAATTCATTAGGATATGGTGTATTTAGCTTATACTATGATTACAATCACATTTTGGCACTAGAAGGAGAGCTCTACTAACTTTGTTTGATGAATTTCTCTTAAGTTTCTTTGATTTGCAGGTTTTGGAGAAACAACAACACTTTTGATGGATTCAATGAGGCTATTGAAGCACATCACCATAGAGTGATGCCTTTGAGTGAATTATAGCAACACATTAAATACAGTGACACATTTAAATATAACGACACATTTAACTTTTTAGATATATCATGATTTTAAATATGGTGATTCTACTAATATAGCGATGCATTTGATGTCACTTTTTTGCTATAGAGCGACGCCTTAAAAGTTCACCAGAGTGACACACTTTAATTTCGGTGATGCATTTGTCAATTTTGGTGATGCCTTTGATTTCAATGATGCTTTACACTAGTAAAGAAAAAAAAGAGTTAATTTTCACATGTGCTTTAAATTTTTAACTTTATATACTCTCTAAAATTCTACTAACATTTGGTTTTTGTTTTTGAGGCTAACTGGTTTTGCAGATTTGAAAAAAAACTGGAAGTGGAGCATACTATTGTTTGACCATACATTGTAAAAGTTTTTTACACTCATGGGACAATTATAACCCACCATATGCTTGCTTTATGTTTGAGGACCACTAAATTTCCATTATGCTTAAAATTAACTTTCAAAGTTTTAAAATTGGACCCATACAACCTCATTTTGCAATATTGGTTAAAATTGGGAAAAACAAACAAACACTTCCATTGGTGCTTAAAATGAAGTCATTTTGCTGCCGATATGGGCATGGTTCGGTGGTCAATTCGCTTGGTTGTAGTGACGGCCACCAGGGTTCAAACCCTCGTTGGGCCAATGTGCTCATAGGCCTTGTGCCTTCGTTGGGCCAATGTGCTCACAGGTTTGGTTGTTTCTTGTGGTTTCTTGTACTCGGTTCATAGCTCCGGTCAAAAGCATTTACCCCTAATAATAAAATGAAGTCATTTTGTTGTATTGGGTTAAAATGAATGAGTGTTTGATGTGCTTGTATACACTTGTAGTGCATATCCACTCCCTTTATGCTTTGTGCAATCTTGGGTGAAGAGAAACACTTAATTGTACTTTCTTGCTTTGAGTCACCCTAAGTAACTTGCTATGTATCCTCTCCCCTTGCACTTCATGCAATCTTGGGTGAAGATAAATAACATTTTTCTTATTAAAGAGACAGCTTGCTATGAGATACATCCTACATTGGAGAACTCATAACCAAAATTTTGAAGCACGTTTACTGATAGATTATATTAAAGGTTGTGAAATCATGAGAGATTAGCTTCAATCTTGGGCAACAACGTACTACACCTAATCCCACACCTTAAGTGGAATAGGAATGGGTAAAGAGCCTTAAGTGTCTAGTAGACGGTAGTGTAATGACAAGTGTTCTTGGTTTGTTGTCATTAAAAACCTTGTTGTAGTAGCCAACCAAGTCCATTTCTAAAACATATTTTAAAGTAGTGCATCAGAATAACATCATTATGAGAAGTTACTTACAATGTTTAGTTTTTGGTTGAGGCAATAAAGAAAATAGGGAAGGGAATCTTTTGCTTGGCGTGTCAAGATGGTACATTTCCTTGACATAGCCTATTTTTCCATTCCATCTTCACGGATTAATTGTCTCTTAGGGGATAATGGTAAGCTTGCCAAGAAATACATACTCACTTGAGCTAGGATTGTTATTGCTTGTGAGTTAGTTTGACACATTGCTTGGTTCCAAAAACAACTTAAACATACATCAACATGTTCATCAAATTTCAAACCCTTTAGATTAAGTGTGAATACCTTTGAAAAGTCCTATATTGTTGCTTGTTCATAAGGATTTTATCTTTAGAGGCTTCTAAATATTTGGACTTATATCTTAATTCACACTTTCCAAAGTTAACATATGGAAATATGGCCTTGGTTTCTTGATTTTCACATAATGGACTTTATGGAATGAAGGTTTCTTAGACATAGACATATTTTAGTTTGAACATTAATTAATCCTTTCTTGACGTGGTAAATAAAGCAATCTCACTAAATCAAAGATTAAAAAAAAAATGAACACACCACACATTGATCTTATGGTTGAGACACATTGACTCCCCAACACAAACAAATTGAGACAAGGAAAGTATCGCAAACATTGATTCCAAGTTCTATTATCAAAATTATTGCGTTCTATTATCAAAGTCATTGAGTTATATTACCAAAATCATTGAGTTCTTAAGGTTTTATCACTTTAGAGGTATAACATGTTTCTCGCCACCTTGGTCTTGTAAAACAAAGGTCCCTTTTAGGTTAACACATTTTGGGTCAAAAAATTTCATCCATCTTCACACATTTTACATCTCACTTCACCAAACAAATTTAGAAACTTTTGGACACATCAACACTCTTTAGACTTAGGCAATTATCAAACCAATCCCCTAACTTAGCCATGTTGTGTGTGAAATGGATCATTTTTCATACACTTAGTTGAGTTAGTTATCACATTCTTTTTGGACTAGTTTATCTTAAAGGTCACAAGTCTACCTTAAAGATTTACAAGTTCATTAACACCTTTTATCGATAACATCAAAACATCAAGCCTATAGTCATAAGTGTTGTAAAAAAAGTTTAGAAAGTTCATACCCCATTATCATTCACCCTTTTTCATCATCCACTCACACCATTGGTCCAAAACAACTTAGAGGGTCCCTTTTACCAAAATTTGAGTCAACTAGAGATTTTCAACATTATAAATCTCAACATACCTCTCCCATAGGTGACCCACAATTTATGGTTACAACAAGATCACAATACAAGAGAATCATGGAACAAACCAAAGGAACATCTACCACAAGTGATACTATCCCACAAGAATCTGATCCAAGGAGCCATTCTACCCCCTCACATCAACCACAAAATCCCTTAGGGTATGAGGTAGAAGATGTCACAAACAATCCCCTTGAGCTCACTAAGGAAGAAATCCTTGAGTATAAACAATATCATCAAACCTTAGAAGATGTGGCTTCAATTCCCCAAAATTTTGTGGCACAAACCTTGACACAAGGATTGAATCAATCTACTCCATCCCTTGTGCCAAGTCAAATATTAACTCCTAGTCTTGCAACTAGGATTGCCATCGATCTTGGTCACACTCTCCCTTTGGAAGGCAACACACTTTTGGGTACTCAAAACACAAACCTTCTACAAAAAAAAGTTGGACACCAACATTTTGTGCCCCATCCCATTCTTACACTACCATTCCTCAGCATCCTCTACATCCACACAAACCACTTACATTTCATAACACCACGATGACCTCAACATTTCGAGCACAACCATCTTCATCCATCACCATGATTACCACAAGTGTGCTTAATGTTACACAAGGTAATTGTTGGTATGTGGCGATTGATCATGCTATACAGTACACCCCGACATGTATCCTTCTCGGGGTCCGGGGCTGGGCCGGGCCCTGGGCAGCAGCCCCCGAGAAAAATTTTCCTCCTACTTTTTCATGTCACTGAAAAAGGGAAAAATCAATGAAAAAAGGAAAATCCTATTTTGTAGAACCCAAAAATCTGGAAGCTTCTAAGCTTGTTAAAAAGGGGTTCGGATGGGTGTTACAGTATGATGAAAAACACGATTATTCGCAAGATTGTAATAGGTTTTTGCACTGGATAATAAAAGTATTGGATGGCCGTGGTTTGGTGGATGTAGCCCAAATTGGGTGAACCACGTTAAATTCTTTATGTTATGATTTATTCTGTGTGCATTTTAGTTTCTCTGTTTATTAATTAAATCTGCATTTAATTGTTAGATATCTGCCATTTCTAACCCTAACAATAATGTGAACCAAGTGTCTCAAATAGAGAAACAAGGGAAAGTTAACACCCTTACACAAAATCAACCCTTAGCACAACAAGGGACATCTTCATCCAACCACCCAATGGGCTCATCAAACCCATTGGTTTCATAAAACACATCAGCCCCATCTATCATCAATCTAAATCAAAGCAACAAATTAATCAAAAATCCCATCAACCAAGGTAATACCTTGGTCCCACATCAAACACAATAAGGGAACCTTCAACACCTCGATCAAGGGAACCCTTCCAATCAATTGAATCAAGGTCCTAATGTGCCATTGACATCACAACACCAAATGGCACCTTCATCTTTCCCATTGGTCCCCCACATCATGCAAAATCAAACATGGCCCCAACCTTACATTTCTCTATCCCAATCGGAAATTTTACAAGGAATACTAAACCAAAACAACCCCCAACCACTCACCATCAACCCACAACCCACTCATACTATGACCACTCAAAATATACTCCAAAATCAAAACACTTATATGTTGCAATAACAACAAGATTATCAAAAAGCATTGCAACAACAACAAGCTCATGCTCTAGCTTTTCAAAAAGCTCAATAGGTTTATTAACAAGAATTGCAACAACAACAAGCTCAAGCTCAAGCTTTGCAACAATAGCAAGCCCAACAACAAGCTTTGCAACAACAACAAGCCTATCAACAAGCGTTGAAAAAACAACAAGCTCAAGTGTAAGCCTTACACCAACATCAAGCTCAACAAAAATCCTTAATTACACAACAACAACAAGCCCAACAACAAGCGTTGATAGCACAACAATATTCCTAACAACAACAAATAGTCATGCAACAACAATAATAGAAACAACGAAGCTTGTATTACAACCCCCAACAATAGTCCAACACACAACAAAACATCATAAATCTAACTACACAAGGAGCATATACACCTCCACCTCTATCACCATCATACACACAATATCAAAATCCACCCTACACACCATATAACACCCCATCATATCAAAATACCACTTACACTTCATCCACCATTCCACAGTATACCACCTATGCTCCTCTACCAAATCCGCAAGACGATATGTCATCATAGCTCAAGGCACTCACACAACAGATCAAGGACATCCAAATAGGAAAAACAAAGAAGCCACATACACAACAAAACTTGTGTCCATACCCATTTGATAGGAACATTGCAATGGTACCTTTCCCACCCAGTTTTGAGGTCCCTAAGTTTGATAAATACTAAGGGAAGGGAAATATTGTGGATCACATCAAAGAATTACACGTAATGTGTATGGAGGTGGCCTACAATGATTCCTACTTGATGTGCCTCTTCCCATGTAGTTTGGTTGGCCTAGCAATTGATTGGTTCTCATAGTTACCTTCAAGAATTCAAAACTTCAAAGATATAATCGATAGGTTCATAGATCATTTCTCCTATAACCTAGACATGGATGTGAGCTTGGAAGATCTATACACCCTAAAAAAAAACAAGGGTGAATCCTTCCCAAACTTCCTACAATGGTGGAGGAAAAGAGCTAGCAAGAGAAAATGGCCTATTCTTGAGGAGCAATAGATAGGAATTATCATTGCCAATATGGACATAGACCTATATTTTCAATTAAAAATGCAATGTGTCACAACATATGAAGAGATTATCCCTAGGGCCCTTAACATCGAGAGAGCCCTTATTGCACAAGGGAACACACAAGCTTACAAGGACAGCCAACCATCTACTAAGAACAAGAATGTTACTAGTGATGGCATCGTTGATGCAAAGGTGGTCCTCATTGCTCCTAGGAAAGCAAACACCCAAACCATGAACACATAACAACCATCCATGCCACCACAAAACAATCAACCAACAATCAATGCTGTAAAAACTCAACAAAGAACAAATAGTGCTCCTAAGCGACAATTAAATCCCTTAGGGGAACCTATGGAAAATGTGCTGAAGATGTTGATATAGTCTAACCTTATTGTACTCCCAAATTTCTCCAACTATCAAGTGCCACAAGTCAAACCTCCTAGCTATAGAGACGATCATTTTTGTGAATTTCACCAATACAAAGGTCATAACACACAAAATAGTCTTAGAATCAAACATCTAATACAAGATCTTATTGAACAAGGAGACATTGATGTCAATCAAAAATCTAGGAATGAAAGTCTAAAAATTTACACAAACCCTATGCCTAATCATGAAAAAACAAAAGTTTTAGGAAAGGTATCAACTTCAAACAATGTAAACCATACCCATGATACCACAGTGGGACATATTTGTGTTATTCATTCATCACAACATAAGGAATTAGACACATATCAAGATACTATTTTAAAATAGTCCAAACCCATCAACAATATCTAGCAATATTTCATATGGTAATGGCATCAAGTATGTATCAAATTATGATATCTCTCCCACATATGACTATTTACTCTTCAAGACCCTTTCGTCTTGATGGTAGTGAATCCCCTCCTTTATAGGAATATAGAGAAATGGGTTTGGGATCAAATGAGCTTAGCTTATATTTTTTAATTTTATCTTTGTGCACATTCCTTATTTTCATAGTTGAATACAAGCATCCATCTGGTTCATACTCAACCTCCTATAGGTTTTAGGTATAGGGTTCATATTTGAGGCTCAAATTTCAATTATAATTTTGTAATAATCAATTTTTATCATTCAATGTTCATGTAAGTTTATGTTTCAATTTTTACTCGTTGATTATGACTTTTTTCTTATGGTGCTTGATGTTTAAGGTATAGGGTTTAGGTTTCAAGGCTTAGGGATCTTAGGTCTTGGTTGAAATTTTTGAATTCAACTTATAGTGTCTACTATTTAGAATTTATGGTTCAAAATTCATCATTCGATGTTTAAGGCCCATTATTTACTATCAAGGGTTTAATATCAATTCATTTAGGCTTTAGGTATTAGGATTCACATTTGATATTAATCTTTTAATTAGAATTATTTAATATGAAATATTTAGCATTCAAGTTTCATCTAAGGTTTGTTTACTCATTAATTATGACTCTTGTCTTACAGAACAAGGCTCAATGTTTAAGATATAGGGTTTAGGGATAAATGTTTAACATTAATCATTAAGAACTTAAGGTTTATCATTCAACATGTATTGTCTACTATTTGGAATTTAAGGTTCAATGTTTGTTTAAGAGTTGGAGAAGGAGAAAAAAAGTCAAGGTGGGTGGTTGAATGATAGTAGATGCCTCTTTTTATAAAGTTTCTTGATCATTCTAGCCTACAGATATCCAACAAAGTCTCTTAAGAGATCTCAGAGTTAAAAAAAAATCAAAATTTGATGTAGTGGTTCTCAAAATTTATGGAACCTATGAATATTCCATTTATTCCTATAGGTAGATGTGAGATCCATATATAATATCCTCTCTCCATTTTTTTCAACTCCAAACCATTTGATCGTGTTGGAAATGACTGTATTCTTACAAAATGCCTCATTTGCATCCAATATAAGGGTATCGGGAGTCATATTTTTTGGTATGAATCCCATGGGATTGTATATATGGTGCCAACATGTTGAGGTGGGAAGGATAATTCTAGTGGAGGTCACATTTCATTGTCTAAGGGTCTTGATTATTTGGGGACACAATAATCCAATAATCTCTTAAGAGCCCTAAGATGCAATAGTTTTGAGAATTTGTGACACCTAGAAATATTTCATTTGCACTTATAGGTGGATGTTGAGTATAATTAAAATAACATATATTGATTTTTTATCAAATATACATATTTTTTGAATGTGGAAACAATTAATGCATTCTTACAAAATGTGTCATTTACATTTAGTGTATGGGTACCAAGAGTCATAATTTTTTCTACACCTTGTGAGACCAAACCAATGGTGTTAGAACATTAGGGTGGATAGGTGAACTCTAGTGGGGGCATTTTTTTAATTTTAAGGGTCCCAATCCTTCCAGACTATAGAGATCAAGAATAGTCTCTTAAGAGACCTAAGAGTACAAAAGGTGCCAAAATCTGATGCAACAATTCTTAAATTTTGTGGCACCTAAAAATGTGCCATTTACACTTACAAGTAGATTTTAGGTCAATATATAATATCCTCTCTCAATTTCAATCAACTCCAAACAATTTGATCATGTTAACAATAAACATATCCTTACAAAATACCTCATTTACATTTAGTGTAATGGTGTCAAGAGTCACATTTTTCATATGCACCTCATGGGAAAAAATTGATGGTGCCAAAAAATTGAGGTAGGAAAATGAATGATATTGGATATTTGGTTTAATTTCCCAAGGTTCTAAGTTCTTTTAGGTTTCAAAAATCTAGTAAAGTACCTTAAGAGACATAAAATAAAAAAGTACCAACATTTGACATAATAATTCTTTCAATATTTGGAACCTAAAAATGCTTGATTTACACTTATAGATGGATTTCATTTTTTAATATAATAAACTATATTAGTTTCCCACAACTTCAATTTATTTGACCATACTAGGAAAAAAAACATTCTTGTAAAATGTATCATTTGTTCTTAGTGTAAGGGTGTCAAGAGTCATATTTTTTATTCTATAACTCATGACATTGAACCAATGGTATCAACATGTTAGGTTGGGTGGATTAATACTAGTGGAGGCCTATTTTCATTTTTTGAAGGGTCTTGATCCTTTCAAGCTACAAAGATTTGGAAAAGTATCTTAAGAGACTTATGAGCAAAAATGTGTTAAAATTTTATGTAGTAAATAAATTCTATGGAACTTAAGAATGTTTAATCTACAACTATAGTGAATTTAAATTCTATATATAATATCCTCTCTTAGTTTCAATAAAATCCAAACCATTTGATCATGTTGACAATGAATGTATTATTGTAAAATGCTTCATTTATATTCAATGTAAGGGTGCCAAGACTCATATTTTTTAGTATGTATCTTGTGGGAGAAAATTGTTAGTGCAAAAACATTGAGATGGGTGGGTGAGTGATAATGGAGGCCTCATTTCATTTCCTAGGGGTCTTGATTCTTTTGGGCTACAACAATCTGATAGTCTCTTAAGAGACCTAAAAACAAAAAAGTTCCAAACTTTGATGCAAAAATTATTAGAACCTATGGCACCTAGGAATGTTCTATTTTCAACTATAGGTGTTTATTATATTTGAATATAATAAAATATCTTATTTTCAATCAAATCCAAATAATTTAACTATGTTGACACTAAATGCATTCTTATAAAATGTACCATTTGTGTTTAATTGAAGGGTGCCAAGAGTCATATTTTTTAATTTTATTCCTTGTTTTATAATTTTAATTTTAGTTTTTTCCTAATTTACTTTACAAAGGGTCTTGATTATTCTAAGATAAATGGATGTAAGAAGTCTCTTAAGATATCTAAGAGAAAAGAAGTGCCAAAAATTGATGTGGAAGTTATTAGAATTTTTGGCACCTAGGAATCTATTATTTAAACCTATATGTGGATGTTTGGTATGTACACAATAATTGTGTATTAATTTACCTTAGATCAAAACTGTTTTTCCATGTTGAGAATAAATGCATTCTTGTAAAATTCATCATTTACATTCAGTGTAAGGGTTCCAAGAGTATATTTTTTGTTCTACACCTCATGGGACCAAACAAAGGAAAAATAAACATTAGTGTTGGTAGATAAATTCCATTGGAGGATTCATTTCCTTTCTAAAGGGTCTCAATTCTTCTATTCTATATGGATCTAAGAAAGTCTCTTAAGAGACTAAAAGCAATAAAGTTCCAAACTTTGACACAATGAATCTTAGAATTTGTGGCACATGTGATTTTTCTTTTGAATTTATAGGTAGATGTCAGGTCTTTGTAAAATATCCTATCTTATTTTTCATCAAATCCAAACCATTTCATTATGGTGAAATGAATTAGTTTTTGTAAAAGTTGTTATTTATGTTCAGTGTTATTGTGCCAAGAGTTATATTTTTGTTCTTCACCTTGTGGGATCAACCCAGGGAATGAAGAAACTAGGATGGGTGGTTGAATAATAGTGGAGCTATCTATTCATTTCCAAAGGGCTCCAATCCTTTTGGGCTACAGGGATTCAACAAAGTCTCTTAAGATACCCAAGAGAATAAAAGCTCCCAACTTTGACTGGAATGATTCTCATAATTTGTGGTACTTAGGAATGTTTCAATTGCACTTATGTGGATTTTGGGTCTAAATATAATAACCTATCTTAGTTTTTCTAAACTCAAAATCGTTTGATCATGTTGATAATGAATGCATTCTTACAAAATGTCTAATTTATGTTTAGTGTAAGGGTGTCAAAAGTCATAATTTTTTGTTTGGAACCTCACGGAACCAAAAAAAGGCATGAACCCATTATTGTTGGTGGGTTAATTTTATTGGAGGATTATTTTTATTTCTAAAGGGTCCTAAAATATTAGGCTACATGTTCCAACAAAGTCTTTTAAGAAATTTAAGAGCAAAAATGTGCTAAATTTTGAGCCAATAATTCACTAAATATGTGGCACTTAGGAATTTTTGTTTGCACCTAAAAGTAGGTCTGGATATTTTTTAATAACAACCTATATTAGTTTCCCTCAAATCCAAACTATTTCATTATGCCAAGAATAAATACATAATTTGTATTCAATGTAAGGGTACCAAGAGTCATATTTTTGTTATGCATCTTGTGGGACTGAATTGAAGGAATACAAAAATTGGCGTAGGTGGGTGAATGCTATTGGAGGATTATTTTTATTTCCAAAGGGTCTCAATATTTTTAGACTATATAGATGTGCCAAATTCTCTCCAAAAACCTAGGAGCAAAATAGTGCCAAACTTCAACACAATAACTTCCTTATATATGTGGCACATATGAACACTATATTTACACCTACAAGTGGATGTTAGGTGCATATATAATAAATTGTGTTAGCTTCCCTTAACTCAAAAATATTTGATCATGCTAACAATGAATGCATTCTTGAAAATATATCATTTACATTTAATGTGAGATTACTAAGACTTCTATTTTTTATTCTACACCTCATGGGACTGAACTAAGAGCATAAAAATATTAGGGTGGGTGAGTGAATGCTAGTGGTGGACTCATTTCCTTTCTAAATTGCCCCAATCCTTTTGAGTTATCATGATCTATCAAAGTCTCTTAAGAGACCAGAGAGAAAAAAAAGTACCAAACTTTGATGCAAACATTTTAAGAATTTGTGGCACCTAATTTTTTTATTTATACCTACAAGTAGATTTGTATTCTATCTATAGTAAAATATATAAATTTCTCTCAATCACAAACCATTTGATCATATTGATAGTGAAATCATTCTTATAAAGAGTGCCTCATTTGTGTTTAGTGTAAGGGTGCCAAGAGTCATATTTTTTATTTTACACCTCATGAGACTAAATTTAGGGCACATACATGTCAAGGTGGGTGGGTGAATTCTAGTAGAGGATTATTTTCATTTTTCAAGGGTTCCAATCATTATTAGATATAATGGTCCCACAAAGTCTCTTGAGAGACTTAAGAGCAAAATGTGCCAAAATTTGACTCTAGGATTCTCCAAACCTATGCCACCTAGAAATATTTTGTTTGCACCTATAGGTGGATTTTGGTTCCATCTATGATAACATATATTGATTTACCTAAAATCCAAACCATTTGATTATGTATATAGTGAACATATTCTTACAAAATGGTATTTAATATAAGGGCATTACCAAGAGTCATATTTTTTATTTTGCACCTTGTGGAACCAAATCAATGGCACCAAAATATTAGGGTGGGTAGGTGAATGCCATTAGAATCCTTGTTTTATATTAAAAGGGCCCCAATCCTTTTGGGCTATAATGATATAACAAAGTTTCCTAAGAGACCTAAGAGCTTGAAAAGTGTCAAACTATGACTTAGTGGTTCTTGAAATATATGACACCTAGGAATGTTCCCTTTGCACCTAAAGGTGGATGTCAAATCTAACTATAATAATATGTATATTTCTCTCTTCTAAGTTTTTTGAACATGTTGACAATGAATGCATTCATATAAAATGTTTCATCTATGTTTAGTGTAAGGGTGATAAGAGTCGTATTTTTTTATTTTGCACCTCATGACATTAAAATTATAGTGCCAACACATTAGAGTGGGTAGGTGAATACTAGTGAATGCCTTATTTACTTTTCAAAAGGGTCCTAATCCTTTCAGGCTACAAGGATCTAGAAAATTCTTTGAAGGTACCTAATACCAAAAAAGTCCCAAAATTCTACATAATAGTTCTTAAAATTTGTGGCACCTAGGAATCTTCTATTTACACATGGATGTTGGGTTTGCATATAATAATATGTATCTAGATTCTTCTAAACTCCAAATCATTTGATCCTGTCAACAATGAATACAATCTTGTAAAATGTCTCATTTTTATTTATTTTACGAGTTCCAATAGTCATATTTTTTATCTCAAGGGACTAAATTGAGGGCATGAAAAAATTATTGTGGGTGGATGAATGCTAGTAGATGCCTCATTCCTTTTTTGAAGGGTTCCTAAACCTTATAAGCTTTAGGGATCCATCAAAATTTCTTAAGATACCTAAGAGAAAAAAGTACCTCTTAAAATTGTGTTGACTTAATTGAATTCTATGCTTGTTGATAAGTTTTTTACATTTTTTTATTATAATGTCTCTCTTAAAATTTTGATGCATACCAAGTAGCCTCATATGTTTATGTTTTCACTATTGATTGGAAAAAAAAAACTAATTTATTTTCAATGAATCATACACATTAAGCAATGTCTCATTATGTTATTGTCTTGGTTGATTCTTTGCATAAAGAAACTGAAACACAACTTTCTTAGCACACTATATTTCTTAAAATAATGCATATATATATATACTGTTAGGAACCAGATGAAGAATAAAAACAAAAACATAAATCAAGCATGGAACAAGAACACAATCACAACATAGTGATTTACCCTGGAAAACCCCAAACCGGGGAAAAACCAGCAATGAAGATCTTCATAATAACCCTCAGCCCCAACTGGGCTAAGCCTGGAGGCTTCAACCAGCCACACATACAATGGAGTCACCAAGCCATTATATAGACTTCCATACATGCAAAACCATGGGCTCAAAACCACTTATGGTTAATCCACTAACTCTAACCCAATAGCTAGTTTAAACCAACAATCCCCCCTTTAAACTTGGTCTTGGGGTTAACACCAAACCCCCCTTCCACAAGCACATACCAGACCTTTCCTTTCAGGGATCGAGCAAGCCATACAAGGTCTTACAGCCATCAGCCCAAATACATGTATTAAATTTTACATACAACTCCATTACAATTTTGTTCTTGCTACAGCCAGCCTTGGCTGCGGGCACCTGCATACAATGACTTTAACCAGGCAACATGCCTAGAGCAGCAACCACCACCAATCGTACACAATCGAGAGAAATCCAATTTCATCTTGAAAGCCAAATAAGACCTCCATCACAACTAGAATGAGCGCATTCACCGCGTCGCTTCGTTAACATTCCAGCTGCACACATGCTCGAACTTCTCCCATTCTCCAAGGCTCAATCTTTTGTTGATTCCTTCAGACTTCTTCAAGCTTGTCAGGCTAAGAAATCTTCACAGAAGAAATACCTAGAACCTTAAACACCAGGAAATATTACATGCATCAACATGCAAGCACATGCAAGCCACATGCGAGTCCATGCAAGTACATGCAACACACATGCAAGTACATGCAACTCACAAACCTACACATGCAAGCAAAAAGAAAATCCCAAACCTTGCTCTGATACCACTTGTTAGGAACCAGATGAAGAATAAAAAAAAACATAAATCAAGCATGGCACAAGAACACAATCACAACACAGTGATTTACCCTGGAAAACCCCAAACCGGGGAAAAACCAGCAATGAAGATCTTCATAATAACCCTCAGCCCCAACTGGGCTAAGCCTGGAGGCTTCAACCAGCCACACATACAATGGAGTCACCAAGCCATTATATAGACTTCCATACATGCAAAACCATGGGCTCAAAACCACTTATGGTTAATCCACTAACTCTAACCCAACAGCTAGTTTAAACCAACACATACATATACACAAATATGTGTGTATGTGTGTACACACACAAATATATATGTATGTATGCATGCATGCATGCATGCATGCATGCATGCATGCATGCATACATACATGCATGCATGCATACATACATACATACATACATGTGTGTCACATACATACATACATACATACATGCATGAATACATACATACATACATACATACATGCATACATGCATGCATGCATGCATACATACATGCATGCATGTATGTATGCATGTATATATGTATGTATGTATGTATGTATTGCATGTATGTATGCATGTATGTATGTATGTACCATATATATCTTGTATGTATGTATGCATGTATGTATGCATGTACCATATATATCTTGTATGTATGTATGCATGTATGTATACATATCTTGTATGTATGTATGTATGCATGTATGTATGTATGTGTACACACATACATACATACATGCATACATACATACAAGATATATATACATATATATCTTGTATGTATGTATGCATGTATGTATGTATGTATGTATGTATGCATGTATGTATGTACATACATACATGCATACATACATACATACATACATACATACATGCATGCATACATGCATACATACATACATACATACAAGATACATACATACATACATGCATACATCCATACATGCGTACATACATGCATACATGCATACATACAAGATACATACATACATACATACATACATACATACATACATACATACATACATAACATACATACATGCATACATACATACATACATACATACATACATACATGCATACATACATACATACATACATACACATACATACATACATACATGCATAAATACATACATACATACATACATACATACATACATACATACATACATACATGTACATGCATACATACATACATACATGCATACATACATACATACATATATATGTACATGCATACATACATACATACATGCATGCATGCATGCATACATACATACATGCATACATGCATACATACATGCATGCATACATACATACATACATACATACATACATACATACATACATACATACATACATATGTACATACATATGTACATATATATCTTGTGTTTACATACACATGTACACACACACACATATGGAACGTTAATTAAGGATAACTCAGACTATTAATAGATGGCATAAAGTTATAATAGCTAGTGCAATTTCAAAAGGGCAGTAAAAATAGAGATTAATGTAAAGGTAGGGGAATACTTAAAGAGGAAAATGAGTAGATAGAAGAAATATTTGATCAAGATATTCTCCTATGTCATTTATTACCTTACTAAATGAGAGAGGGAGATAGAGATAGGAAAATGAGATAGAGATAGTAAATAGAAATAAAGAGGAAGAGGTAAACTAGGATATAAAGATGGAAGGAAAGAGAGATAGAGAGAGGGAGGGAGAGAGAGTGATAGAGAGAGGGAGGGAGAGAGTGATAGAGAGAGAAATATAGAGAGATAAATAAAGGGGGATAAGGAATTCATCATATACATTTGTAGAAGTGGGAAAATTGATCATAAACCCAACTAGATTAACTAGGATTAACTTCTTTTCACTTTGACTTCACATTCAAACATAAACTAACTAGTGTTTGATGATTGGATTGCTGCCACAAGGGAGAGCCAATCTCTTAGGGTTTGTGTTCTCTTGAGTTGTAAAGATAAGATTTATGTGTCTTAACAAGCCTATTTGACATAAACCCTAGATCTAAAAATGTAATTATAATCACACAGATGAAATGGAAACTAGCGAAAAAAACCCAGATCTAAAAAAGGTAGATATCTATTCACTTATCATCAAAATTTGAAGAAGAATTTGCTAGTCAAGGGCGTGGGGAACCCTTGACTAAGATATAAGATTTTGGATCTGCAAAATTTGGGTTGTAAGTTATAAATTTGCACTATGTTTTTTTATAGTTGTCTATTGATGTAACCTTTGGACCTAACTTGCACACATGAAAATAGGGGGAAAGGTTGTGTTGTATTGGGGATTTCCTAAGTAAAACCACTTTTTTGTGTTTCCACCTCCACATACAACAAATGATGATGATCAAGAGGGCATACCCTAGGTGAAGCAAAGGCCAAAACAATAATTGACAAGGTTACCTTTGGTATGAAATCCTTGGTAAAGTGATGCCACACCACAAGTTGGCACAAATGTTAATTGATGAATTTCTTGATTGCTTGATCGGCTTGCAAGAGGTTAGTTCAAAAAACACAATAGATTTTTATGGATGGTATGTGTTGATGTGTTTTTTATGCACTTCTCAACACAGGTAATGCATAGGCACACTACCTCTCTTGAAAGGAAATTTCCAACAAGTTGCTGAAAATTACCCCAAGGTCTCTTGGGTGTCAGGTCTTGACAAGCTTGGAATATCTTAGTGGTTGATGTGTTTTGATGGTAACATAGGGAAGTATTATAGATGAGTTACAAAGTGTGGGAAGTTGGGCCTGGAAACGGAGTTCTTAAGATGTAGAAATTGTTGCTCAGTTGCTGCAAGTTCAAAACAACAGTCTAGAAATCACAATTCAACTTTAGATTTGGCCTTACAATGTGCAATGAACCTTAACATTGGCTACTTATTAAAAAAAAGGAAAAGGGTAGGGAAGAGAAGAGGTTCCTAGACCTGAAACTATGAATGAATAGTGATCATGGAGGTTGCTACTGTAGAAAAATTTCCTAAATTGAGTTTTGCTCGACCAAGAGGAACCTACAGTTACACAAAACCAGTGCAATCTTCTAAGGACTGCAGATTTTCAAATTGCACATGCACATCATGAACATGCAATTGAACTAAGTTGCAACATTGAAATCAAGAAGCCCAGGCTAACTTTACACAATAGTTTGTCATCAACAAGTGCTAAAAGTATGGGTTGAAAGTTCATTAGATGCCATAATAGCCAACACCATCATCACTTCCATTCAAGAAACTAACAACTAAACTAAAAGGGAAGAAAAACCATGCACACATAATGAGCAAACTCAAAAGGAACACCCATAGATCATGCAATGCTACTTTCTATTGCTGCAGAATGTTTTTACATCAACTCTGCAACCATTTACAAATGAGGGGGGAACCCCTATTTATAGTTTTCCAAAGCCCGAATGAATGGATAGGATTGAATTACATTATGTGGCTCAGATTTTCTTTACACTAGGGCTTCACCTACCCCACAATATTCAACAATTTAAAATACATCTTTTGTCTTTTCCTTGTTTTGTCTTGTAGTGGCCAGTCACTATAGCAATTTTGTCTTCTAGCCGATTGGCAATTTTGTCTTCTAGCCGATTGCCTTTTTGCTGTAGCTGAAACTATTCAAAAGCTGCCTTTTTACTTGATGTGCTCACAACATCCCTCAATCAATGAAGTACACCTTGTTTTGATCGTTGTTAAATGGATCAAATGATCTGATGAGATAGCTCCTGACAGATCGTGATCGTTTGTTTGGAGGGAGGAAAAAACCGCTCCCTCCCACCACCTTGAAGGCCACCCTTTATAGATTTTTCACTGACTCCCTTGACATAGGCCTGCTTCTAATGCCAACTCTATTGATGGGTGCTACAAGGAAAGGTGGGCATAAAATGAATGGTGACAGGAGCAATGTGCTTTTCCTTGTTCAGCTTTCTCAATGGGCCTTTTTGACGGACCCGCGGTAGGTTTCTTGAATCTTGCATACATGAAGTACTGTAAGTGCTTTCATATGAAAATAAAGGAAAACATTAGTCAAATCAAACAAACTCCTTGTTAGATCCATCCATGCATCATCAAAAGATCATAATATTCATATTTGGAGCTCATTTGGACCATAAACATTAATGTAGGCTCAGGGGTGTAGGTGCCATAGGGTGGAAGGACGATGGACAACAGACGATGAATGGTGGGCAGCCGACAGGTGACAGATGACGAGCATACAACATGCAAATGGCGAACGACAACGGAGGGATGGCGACCCGCAAGGAAAGTTCCCACAGATGGCGACAGAGAGAAGATGGCCCATAAGGAAAGTTCCCATAGATGGCGATGGAGGGATAACAACTTGCAAGGAAAGTTCCCACGGAAAATGATAGAGAGACGGCGGCCTGCAAGGAAAGTTCCCATGGATGGAAATCGAGGGATGGCAGCCCACAAGGAAAGTTCCCACGGATGGCGATGGAGGGACGACGACTCGCAAGGAAAGTTCCCACAGACGGCGACCCGCAAGGAAAGTTCCCATGGACGATGACGAAGGGATGACGACCCACAAGGAAAGTTCCCATGGATAGCGATGGAGAGACGGTGACCAACAAGGAAAGTTCCCATGGATGACGACGAAGGGATGATGACCCACAAGGAAAGTTCCCATGGACGATGACGCCCACAAGGAAAGTTCCCATGGACATCGATAGAGGGAAAATGGCCCACAAGGAAAGTTCCCAAATGGCCACGAAGGGATGATGATTTGCAAGGAAAGTTCCCAAACGGCCACAGAGGGACAGTGGCCTGATAGGAAAGTTCCCAAACAGCCATGGAGGGATGGTAGCCCACAAGGAAATTTCCGCGATGTCTAAACACATGGAAAATTTGATGCAAACCCCTTTAGGCATGTGAAGACATTCATTTGATGGTCCCTAGATGATGAAAAATTGAAGTTTGCACCCATTCCAGAAATGCAGAGATTTGGAAGGGGGAAGCTGGAGGGTCGCCACCCTTTTGAAATGGCAATGAGCACACGACGACCTGCAAGGAAAGTTCCCAAACGGCCATGGAGGGATGACGACCCACAAGGAAAGTTCCCAAATGGCCATGGAGGGACGACGACCCCCAAGGAAAGTTCCCATGGCCACAGAGGGATGGCGATCCGCAAGGAAAGCTCCCAAACGACCGTGAAGGGACGATGACCCGCAAGGAAAGTTCCCAAACAACCATGGAGGGACAGCGACCCACAAGGAATTTTTTGCAACTTCCTGAAACTTAACGAAACCTTGGCAGTTCACTCAGGCATCACAAAAATATCCCAAATCCATAGGTAACTTATCCCCAAAGTCAAAAAATGGAGGAAAAAGCGAATCAAGCGAGCAGGGACCAAGTTAGCAGGAACAAGGAAAAAGGTGGAAAAAGGGGGGAATTTGTTTCTCCCCAAATTTGAATGCCCCAAGTAAAATGAAGGGTCGGGAACAATGTTTATGGGCCAATTGCCACTAATGGAGTGCATTTATTTCTTGGTACAGCGGACCCGGGTTAGGTGAGATGCATAAACCCACACTCATTTGGATGCTTGGTCAAGGCTCAGACGGAGAAACTAAGTGCGGATCCCACCATGTGGGCAGAAGTTAGGCGTCAACTGCCACTTAGTGGCGAAACATGAGCGGTGACCCGTAGTTGTGGGTCCGTGAGGCTTGGAGGACACCGGGGCAATAGGCGAAAGGAAACCCGTAGGGGAATTTCCGTGAAAGCAAGAGACTTAGCAAAAATTAGGTAGGTGAATTTGGTCAGGGGAATTTGATCATTTGAAGGTACATGACCAATTTGGGCTTGGAAAAATGGGCACGAAAAATGAGATGGGAACAAAGCAGCTCATCGAGAGAAAAAAGAGGGGGTCCCTCCCTTCGGCGGGGTGTGTGTGCAAAACATGCACAACAAATGGCGACTCGTTGGGGAAATGCTCTAGAGCATTTCAATGAAAAACTAGAATCACAGACCCAAAATCTCTGGTTCTGATCTTCATGCTAGGGAAAATAAACTAGATGCTCGACCAAAGGATCAAAACCATTAGTCAACCCAACTTTCAGTATACTAAAAATCCAAGTGTGTGCAATTGTGTTAATTCCCATCCTTCATTTGCTACATGAACCTAGGCTCCTTCAAGTTAAGCTATGTAGTTTATTCTAACTCCAAAAGCATCCGAGACATTGCCTCACTGCCAGTTAGGCGTGCATAGCCCCAACGAGGTTGTCACTATGATTCTCCCAAACATTGCTCTACTGCCAGCCAGGTGTCCATAGCCCCGATAGAGTTGCTTGGATCCCCCTGAAAATTGAATTTTCTTTTTATTTTTATTTTCAATACTTTCTTTTCTTTTCCTTTCTTTCAATTTTCTCTTTTCAATTCCTTTCATTTCAACCTGCAAGCAATGAAGCTTGCGTTCAGGGTTGAGAATCACAGTGGCGCTGAAGCAGAATTTTAGATTTTTCACTTAACTAGACTTCACAAAGGACCTACAGTGAGCTCAAGATTCTTAATTTGTGTAAGAGATATGAGATTTCATAATACATTGGAGTCAAACCAACCAACAACTTATCCTCTTTGAATCAAACACCCAGATCACTTGACACTAACAAAAGACCTTCACCATCTACTATGAAAACTTGATTAGAGTTTAACAAAGAAATACGTAGAACAACCCCAGGAGATAAGTATGGTTGTTGTGCGCATAGATGTTCCTGGATAAATGCAAAGGAACCCTGGGCAAAGCAAAAACAAACAAAAAGCAAACAAAAAAAAAAAACCTAAACTAACCAAAGCGATAAAGCAAAAGCAAACAACAAAGAAACTACCCTAAAGCAAAAAACCTACAACAAACCAACTACTCTAATGAAAGCAGGAAAGTGAGGTATATACATGAAACCTGCACTACTCAAAATGGGCTATGTACAAAGATATTTACAGAGCACTATGTTTAGGCAAGTAAAACTGATACTCACACCCATTGGATTTCGTAATGCATGCACAAGTAATAGGGAAATTGTTATAGTTCTCAATCATGCACATTCATCCTTATATTCAGAAAAAAGAAGTTCAACATAGCAACATTCGAATTCAATCACATCATCATGAAAAATCAACAATTGAGGTGATTCTTTGAACCCATGGTTGATCCATAAACAAGTTTTCCTTCCTGCACTCCCATAATTGAAATGATAAAGGAAGCTATGAAAATTAATAGGGGCAAGGAAGGATAGAACCTGGATGTCATCACATGGAGGTAGCAGTGTTTGACAGTCAAGAGCGAGCATTGCATCATCGGTCATCGTGTTGGAAACCTCGAATGGAGGGACTGAATGCTGCAACATTTCTGTTCTTGGGCATGCATAGGGCTGGGAGGATGGGGCAACAAGCACCTCTTCCAAGCTACCAATGGGACCTGCAGCCCCTATCGATCGTTCTTCAAGGAAAAACACTTCATCACATGGGTCTTTCATAGTCCATGGCTCCACTTGATTACTACCTTCAAAAGGCAGAGTGTTGTCCCATCTCCTTCCCTAAGTATTAACCTCATTTTTATGATGTTCAATTCCATGAGATGATGACATGCATGAATCTGTTCTATTAAAGCTCCCTGAATATGGAGGATCAAAAATGGTCATGGTGGAAGGACTTCTAGTTGCATCTTGTAGTTGGTCAATTCTATCATACTTGTTGGCAACCATCAGGACACCCCCACCTTTATCTTCTTGTCTTTGCTGGTCATGCATCTCATCATGACGTTCACTTGTTTCCTCTTGCTCACTCTCACTATAGATGGAGAAGGAGTTCCTCTCCCAATCCAGAAACTCTAATGCTTCACTGTCTAGAGGTTTGGGTAGTAGGCCTTCGTCACCCCCATCTTCTGAGATGTATTCTTCTTCAGTGCTGGCATACCTCCGCAATACAACTCCCAATGGAAAGAAGTCATCAATGGATGGTACCTCATCAGGGGGACCAAAATATACTATGCAATTTCCTTCCAAAGACTCGCCATAAAGCTTATCGTCCATGGTGCACAAATGCTCTTCAAGAGGAAGAAATTCTTGATGACTGGTGGACAACATTCCTATTTGATCTACTTCATTGCTCAAAAGCTCAAGACTGTATTGCTGTCCCAACATCCTCTTGAGGCTTGCCTTCAGCTGAGTCATTACTCGATTGAATGTTTTGGTCTTCTTCTTTGATCTGGGCAGCAAGTAGAGGAGGTCGGGCACTTGGATGCTCCACTTGTCCTCTAAATTGTTTGATAGCCTCTTTGCATAGCTCGCATGAAAAATTAGAATGTGATGAATCATGGAGTCTGCACCAATTTGGTAGCAGCAATACCTCCAGATCCACTTGATATCTTAGTTCAGACCAATCCCTTGCTAATCTGGAGACGAGTTGGCTGTATCTTTCCATTATTGGGCCCTCATCATCACTTGAAAAGGCAGTCTGATGGTGAACAACCGTGACCTATAGTTGTTCCCACTCCAAATATTCATTTTTAGATGCTTGGTTGCTGTCATTGTAGATGGAGAGGTCCTCTAATTTGATTTTTCTTATGCCTTCGTCATCATTTTTTGTTGCTCCAAAGCTGTCAACCTCTTCCTCTTTCTGATTTTCAACATCTTCATTGGCTGCCCCAACATACACTGTTGTAGACTTTGTTGATCCATCCTCAACTTCCAACCGTTCCTCTTCTCGTGTGAAGGATTACTCTTTGCTTATGGGGAATGAGCCTTTTGATTCCTTGCAGAGTGAACTTTCATCAGAGCTCCTCGATGTCCCCAGGAAATCAACTCCTACCTGCTGATTTTCAGCTTCTGTGTTTGCTGCCCCAACACTAGCTCGTGTCAAATTTTGTGGTTCATCTTCAATGTGTTGTCCTCCAGATGTTGGAAAATCTCCCACCTCATGGGATGAATTCTCTTCATTGGGAGTTGGCTGCTCCAACTTGTCTAAACAACCTTTGGCTTGAGTGATAATATTTGCACATGATGAACAAGTGAATTCTGAATGTGATGCATTGTGAAATCTATACCAACTTGACATTAGTACCTCCTCTAGTCTTAATTAATCCTTGCTGCTCAAATGTTCTTGGATCAACTCCTTGAAGGCCTTGGCTACCATGTTAGCAAGCTCCTCTTTTGGATCTATAAGAGCGCATGGTTGATATATTTCCCAAAAGGGAATTTCTCCTTGCAAGACACTTTCAATTCTGCTCAAGAATGTGAGAAATCCCAATTCGTTGTGGCTGCGAGTACCATGGATTCTACACTTGTTTTCCAATGAAAATTTCTACAATGGTCTCTTTAATCTGCTATTCAAGTCTGCTTGTAGCTAAGTGACGTTGATTTGCAAATGTTGCTCCATCTCAGCTCAACTTTGTTTGCCTTCAGAATTTTTTGATTTTAACTTTCAGCATGTAAAGAGCTCTCCCTATCTCAGATTTCTTCTTGAAAGTTCTCTTTTCAACTTCCAACCTTCAGCTTTGTAGCCTCAACATGTCACCTTCCTAGTGCCAGTTTTGTTGATGTGTTTTTTATGCACTTCTCAACACAGGTAATGCATAGGCGCACTACCTCTCTTGAAAGGAAGTTTCCAACAACAAGTTGTTGAAAATTACCCTAAGGTCTCTCAAGTGTCAGGCCTTGACAAGCTTGGAATATCTCAGTGGTTGATGTGTTTTGCTGGTAACACAGGGCGGTCTTACAGATGAGTTTCAAAGTGTGGGAAGTTGGGCCTGCAAATGGAGTTCTTAAGATGTAGAAATTGTTGCTTAGTTGCTGCAGGTTCAAAACAACAGTCTAGAACTCACAATTCAACTTCAGATTTGGCCTTACAATGTGCAATGAACCTTAGAATAGGCTACTTATTAAAAAAAAGGAAAAGGTCAGGGAAGAGAAGAGGTTCCTAGACTTGAAACTATGAATGAACAATGATCATGGAGGCTGCTACAATAGAAAAGCTTTCTAAATTGAGTTTTGCTTGGCCAAGAGGAACCTACAGTTACACAAAACCAATGCAATCTTCTAAGGACTGCAGATTTTCAGATTGCACATGCACATCATGAACATGCAATTGAACTAAGTTGCAACATTGAAATCAAGAAGCCTAGGCTAACTTTACACAACAGTTTTTCATCAACAAGTGCTAAAAGTATGGGCTGAAAGTTCATCAGATACCATAACAGCCAACACCATCATCACTTCCATTCAAGAAACTAACAACTAAACTAAAAGGGAAGCAAAACCATGCACAAATAATGAGAAAACTCAAAAGGAACAACCATAGATCATGCAATGCTACTTTCTATTGCTGCAGAATGTTTTTACATCAGCTCTCCAACCATTTACAAATGAGGGGGGAACCCCTATTTATAGTTTTCCAAAGCTCGAATGAATGGATAGGATTGAATTACATTGTGTGGCTTAGATTTGATTTACACTAGGGCTTCACCTACCCCACAATATTCAACAATTTAAAATACATCTTTTGTCTTTTCCTTGTTTTGTCTTGTAGTGGCCTGTCACTGTAGCAATTTTGTCTTCTAGCTGATTGCCCTTTTGCTATAGCTGAAACTATTCAAAAGCTTCCTTTTTACTTGATGTGTTCACAACATCCCTCAATGAATGAAGTACACCTTGTTTGCATCATTGTTAAACGGATCAGATGATTTTATGAGACAACTCTTGACAGATCGTGATAGTTTGTTTGGAGGGAGGAAACAACTGCTCCCTCCCACCACCTTCAAGGCCACCCTTTATAGATTTGTCATTGACTCCCTTGACATAGGCCTGCTTCTAATTCCAACTATATTGATGGGTGCTACGAGGAAAGGTGGGCATAAAATGAATGGTGACAAGAGCAATGTGCTTTTCCTTGTTTAGCTTTTTTAATGGGCCTTTCTGACGGACCCGCAGTAGGTTTCTTGAAGCCTACATACATGAAGTGCCGTAAGTGATTTCATACACAAATAAAGGCAAATGTTAGTCAAATCCTGCAAACTCCTTGTTAGATCCATCCATGCATCATCGAAAGATCATAATATTCATAGTTGGAGCTCATTTGGACCATAAACATTAATGCGGGCTTAGGGGTGCGGGCGCCACAGGGCAGAAGGACAACAGACAATGGACGACTGACAACAGATGACAAATGACGGGTGTATGACAGGTGACAGACGGTGGGTGGATGGCGGGTGAACAATATACAACAACAGAGGGACGACAACCCGCAAGGAAAGTTCCCACGGACAACGACAGAGGTACGACGACCCACAAGGAAAGTTCCCACAGACGGTGACAGAGGGATGGTGGCCCGCAAGGAAAGTTCCCACGGATGGTGACGGAGGGACGAAGGCCTGCAAGGAAAGTTCCCATGGATGAAGATGGAGGGATGGCGGCCTGCAAGGAAAGTTCCCATGGATGGCGACTCGCAAGGAAATTTCCCACAGATGGCGACGGAGGGACGACAACCCGTGAGGAAATTTCCCATGGACGACGATGGAGGGATGGCGACACGCAAGTAAAGTTCCCATGAACGATGATGGAGGGAAGGTGACCTGCAAGGAAAGTTCCCACAGATGGCCACAAAGGGACGACGACCTGCAGGGAAAGTTCCCAAATAGCCACGGAGGGACGACGACCCGCAAGGAAATTTTTGCAATGTCTAAACACATGGAAGATTTGATGCAAACCCCTTTAGGCATGTGAATACATTCATTTGATGGTCCCTAAATGATGAAAACTTGAAGCTTGCACCCATTCTAGAAATGCCAAGATTTGGAAGGGGGAAGCCGAAGGGTCGCCGCCCTTTTGAAACGACAATGAGCACATGACAACCCGCAAGGAAAGTTCCCAAACGGCCACGGAGGGACGACGACCCGCAAGGAAAGTTACCAAATGGCCACAGAGGGATGATGACCCACAAGGAAAGTTCTCATGACCATGGAGGGACGGCGGCCCGCAAGGAAAGTTTCCAAACGGCCACAGAGGGACAATGACCCACAAGGAAAGTTCCCAAATAGCCACAGAGGGACGGTGACCCGCAAGGAAATTTTTGCAACTTCCCAAAACTTAATGAAACCTTGCCAGTTCACTTAGGCATCACAAAAACATCCCAAATCCATAGGAAACTTGTCCCAAAAGTAAAAAAATGGAGGGAAAAGCAAATCAAGCAAGTAGGGACCAAGTTAGCAGGAACAAGGCAAAATGAAAAAAAAGGGGGGAATTTGTTTCTCCCCAGATTTGAATGCCCCCAAGTAAAATGAAGGGTCGGGAGCAAAGTTTATGGGACAATTTCCACTAATGGCATGCATTTCTTGGTACAACAGACCCAGGTTAGGTGAGATGCAGAAACCCACACTCGTTTAGATGCTTGGTCAAGGCTTAGATGGAGAAACTAAGTGCAGATCCTGCCATGTGAGTGGAAGTTGGGCATCAGTTCCCACTCAGTGGCGAAACATGAGTGACGAATTGCATGAGGTGACCCGCAACTATGGGTCCACGAGGCTTGGAGGAAGCCGAGGCAACGAGCGAAGGGAAACCCGTAGGGGCATTTCCGCGAAAGAAAAAGACTTAGCAAAAATTAGGTATGTGAATTTGGTTAGGGGAATTTGATCGTTTGAAGGCACTCGTTTGAAGGCACATGACCAATTTGGGCTTGGAAAAAGGGGCATGCAAAACGAGACGGGAACAAAGCATCTCATCGGGAGCGAAAAGAGGGGGTCCCTTCCTTCGGCAGGGCGTGTGTGCAAAACATGCACAACAATATGTAGAGGATAACTCAGCAATTCTCCATAATAATTGCATGATAGATCATAATAGTGCTTAGATGTTCAAATGAGAAGAAAAAATTGTTTATATATGCATCTCAATTGATATTTTTGAATATAGGCCAACTTGAGATCTTTTTAAACCACCAAAGATTGACATCAAAATTTAAATTTAAATTAGGACACCTTTAAGGTCAAGGGCACCCCACACCCTTGATTGGGTTCTTTTTTCTCAAAATTGCCGAGATGCCAAGGATTTAAATATATTTTATCAATATGGCCTTGAAACGAATAAATTATTATCATAATTAATGTTGTAGAAAAAATAGGGTGTCAAGGTAGTGTAAAATTGTCATGGGTGACAATTTATAATGCTACATTTAGCTCTCACTTTAGTGATCTAGTATGATCTTATATTTATAATCACAGTAAAGGAATAATTATCCATATTGAAACATTGAAGAGACAAGATGACACCAAGTTGAGAGATGTGCAAACCCCCATCTTAGGATCACATCAATCCACAATGTTAAGACAAACATGCACGCAAGACAAGGAAAGATTTAATCATATATTAAGTACTCAATGAAAAATCAATGGAGTACACATAAAACAATACACAAAACAAACATAATGCATACAAAGAATACATGAAGCAAGCACATGGAATACATGGAGCAAACATGCAAAATACATAAGAAAAACATGATACCATACACAAGGTAAACATGCCAAATACACAAAGTAGAAACATATAAAGAATAAGATAAGTAATAAAAACATAATAAGACATAAACACAAGATTAATACACTAAAAAAAGGATTCGAGTTAGTAAGGTAACGAGACCTCATTCTTAAATTTGTCTCAAATACCAAAAACCATACATTGAATGTGATGTTAGACAAAATGGTGCTCCCATAAGGATTAACAAGTTGTGTTATTCTATATCACTCGTGAGCTACATAGATCCACTAGCTAGCAAGTTGTGTTATTCTAGGTGTCCATGCAAAATGATGGGTCTCACAAGGCTAGAAAGTTGTGTTATGCTAGTTGACTCATGAAACACATGGATCCATTGGTAAGAAAGTTGTGTTATGCTAGGTGACCATGTAAAAATGCTTAAGTTCATGAATCCATAAGTTGTACTATGCCAAATATATGTAATATTTTTCCAATCATTGCCTCAGGGAGCGCACAAAATTTTAATGTCATGAGAGACCATTTAACATCATAGAGGATGAATCACCTCAGGGGGTGTACAAAAGATTTAACGCCATGGGGGATGAATCACCTCAGGGGGTGTACAAAAGCTTAACACCATGGGAGATGAATCACCTTAGGGGGTGTACAAAAGCTCAATGTCACAGGGGATGAATTGATTAACACACCTTAGGGGGCATTATAAAACCACAACAAAGGGGGTATTTCAATGAGTCAAAACTCACAAGATGCCAATGAAATGGATAGGGTGATATTCCCACCTTTAAAATGTCAATATACTTGCTATGTTGATATTTTAAGGAAAAAAAGGGGAAAAGGGGATCCTTGAAAAAAATACACCTCCTAAAACTAGTTATCCCTTCCCCCAAGTGTAAAGGCAAAGATAACCATGCAAGAGACTATCATGATGCTATCATAGAAATAAATATGGTTGCACACAAGATTTTACCACCATGAATGACAATGAGAAAACATATGAAGCTACAAATGCCACATAGTGAGAAGCAACACCATAGAAGATAGATTACTATTTAGAATGATTAGGTGCATTGACACATGGAATATCACCACAATCAATAAGTTGTATTTTATTACTCAAAGCTTCACATTCATTGGTGGAATGACCATGCACTTGATGATATGCACAAAAATAGTTATTTTTATAATATTTATTATATGTTGGAGGAGGAAGATTAATCAAGTGGGCTTTGAGCAGCCTTGAAAAATTATTCTCTTGCTCCGATAGAGGATAAGTAGGAGACAATTTTTTCTCTTGTGAAGAAAAGCTTGCTTGCTTACCACAAGATGATGGAGTATAAGATGAATATGGAGGAGAAGGTTGGGAACCTAAACCCCTTTTAGAAAGGTACAATTTAGAATTCACATGATCCTTAATTCATTGTTTCATATTTTCATTTATCCACTTTGAGAAAAAAAATTAAATCCAAGACCATAACACTTTTCCAACTCAGATGGAGGAGGAGAAGTCTTGTTTAAATGATCATAAGAATAATTTATTATTTTACAAGAATGAAAATATTTTTTAAGTTTTGACATGTGAGTATTAGACATCACCAACACATGAGGGATGAAAGATAAAGAGCCCCCATCACCATCATAAGATTATGTTTTTAGATTTATTGATTTAGAAAAATATTGAGGAAATGAAACACAACACTCCTTAGGTTGAGATTGTGAGATTTTGTACTCTCCAAAAAAGGAGGGTGTAAAATTAATGAACCCTAATTTTTACCAAGGCATACATACTTGAAGATGAAACATTATTTTGATTGTTAGTTCTACTAGATTACATTGATTATACTAAAATAATATTTGAATTTGTGGGCTTTGATGGCAAGATTTGAGACCCCCCAATGAAATGAGGTGTAAAATCTAATGATCCCCAATCATAACCCAAGAGTTTTTTCATAGTATCATTATAATTGGAAGGAAATGGTTCCATTTTTGAAGATGGAATCAAAGTTTTAAGAGAGTTGGAAGTGTTATTCTCGACTTCAATTTGTAAATTATATATTTTTTTTGCATTTTCTTTTTAATCGTATATATCTTGTTATTATATTCATACTTAATCTCATAGTGAAGAGTAGACAAGAGTCCCTTCATGGCATGAATCCATGGTATACCAAGGAGAAGGTTGTATGAAAGAGGTTTTGGCATGACATGGATAATAGTAGGCAAAATCATGGGTCCTACCTTGATGGGTAGTGTGATTGTTGCCAACGGCTGCCTACCAACATTATCAAAGCCACAAATAGAAATATTATCAAGTTTTATGAGATTATCCTCCATACCAAGCTTATCTAGAAGATAAATTCTACAAACATTAAGAACCTATCCATTGTCAATAAGAGTACATCTATGTAATGACCCTCACTTCGTAATAACATTTGTGGTGTTTAGACTATAGATATATGCATGGTTTTAGTAAAAAATTAGCTGACTTGGCATTATTGTTGTGAATGCCTTATTTAGCTCAATTAATATTCAATATTTTTTATTTGGGTAAATTAGGAAGTGGATAATGGTATAAATAGCAATGGTTGAGAGATAAAAACAATAATGATAAGTTGTTATTTTCATCATTGTAACATTTGTGTTAAAACTTAGTTATCATTCAATTTAAATTATTAATATGAATGATCATCATTTTAAATTTTTCTAAATGAATTGATGATTAATTTCATTAGTGTAAGATTATATTTTAAAGGCGACATTCATTATTACTGAATAATTAAGGTAGACAATGATCAATTAGTATTAAATGATTATAGTTGTAATTTTAGTCATTATATCAAATAAATTTATGGAATATTCTTGGTATTGGGGAGATCGAGGAAAAGCATGCATTGGATGTTTTCTTTAAACTGATGGTAGAGGAAGAATGTTTTTTAAGAAAAATGGTAGGAAAGAGAAAGGGGGAAGGAGGCATTATGAAGAACCACTCAGAGTCATTAAAAGGAGGAGGATGGAAGGAATAGGGAGGGGAGACCACCACATTGGCCATAAAGCGATTTCAATTAGATTACCAGGGAGACCTGTTCCTTTCAAATCCTCTAGCAACACTTCTCCTCTTTAGTATGCAATAAAATGGCTATCTCCACATATTATTAATTTGTCTAGCTACTCTCCATATGGTAAGTAAATGTATACTATTATGTTTCTCAAATTCAGGCTTGAGATGATGTCATATGAGTTCTAATTTTGTGTTCTCAATTTATGCTTGAGTTGCTATATGAATTCTAATAAACCACTAGTAGGTCATGGCATAGATGAGTTTTAAATGACATCTAAATGAAAACTGATTCCTTTGTTATTTACTTTGGCTTTAACATTATTGGTATTGATAATGAAACTGACAGTACTGTCATCTTCCCATCATCTCGTCTTGTGATTTAATTTTTCCATTCTTTGTCCCTCGTAATAGATCTCTCATGTGTGGTTAGTTTTAGCATTGGTTTGCTGTATCTGTGAAGGAAGGGCCTTGCTGTATAATTGTTAAAGCAAAGAAGAATATGCTTATTCTCTAACAGGATTAGAAGCTCGATGAACTCAAATTTGGGGACCATGTTCATTCATGACGAGGTATTTACACATATTCCCATCACGGTATGTTTTAACTTCTTTATTACTTATTTTTTGTGGGTCTTATTGTTAGGAAAAATAAGGTGTCTCAACCTTTGATTTTTATAAATATTAAATGTTGCTGATTTTCTCACTTTGTCTGTGAGTTACAACTTGTAGTTTCTATTCGGATGAGGAGTCAAGTTGGAAAGTTAATTTTATAGATGGAGTTGTGCATTAATTTTTTTTTAATTTCCGTGTTGAGTTTACACAGAATGTGAGTTTTTGAGGTGCAGTTATTTTGGCAAGTGCAGATTTTGCAAATTGGCATGTGGTGACAATTGGAAACTTATCGTTACACGTCTACAATGTTTTTGGCGCTTTCCATGTTGCACGTTCAACCTTTGGAAATTGATTTAGAAATGTTTATTTTATGCATTGTAAACTCTCATATATTGATCACTTGTGTATTTTGGAGTTGTATGAAGTTGTGCTGAGATATTGTTATGCTGCTAGATTTACTCCAAAATTGTAACATAGATAAAATCCTATAGAAGCTTGTACTGCTAGTGTATTGTAACTGTTGTTTACAGATAATACATTGTTATGGCTTTTGGAGTGTGGGTTTTTTTTTTTCTTTTTCCGAAAGGGTTTTCCCCATGTATATTTTTGTTGTGTTTTTAGTGTATCTTTGATGTTGTTTATCTTTACTTGTTATTTGCATCTTCTTTATTGTAATTGTTTAAGGGTTTGAAACTGTCAAAATTTGCACATTCTCCTTTGATAGATTAGTGTTGGAAGCTTTTCCACGTACCTGGCTTCCTTTTAGTTGGTATTAGAGCCTAATCACCTCTATTTCCTATTGTGGGTTAAATTATTTTTTGTACTGATCTTATTTGAGTGGGATCCTATTGTAGAAATTTTGTGTTGACCTTGTTGTAGGAAGGAGATGGAAAGCACATCGAGTAGATTTGAGATAGAGAAGTTTAACTGAGGCAACTTTGAGCTGTGGAAGCTTAATATGGAATAAATGCTTGTAGACTGCAACTCGTGGACAACTATTTCTGGAACTATGCCAATGAGCATGAAACAAGAATATTGAGATTTGATGGACTAGAAGGGTAAGAGTTTGATAAGACTCTATTTAGCTAATTCAGTACTCCTAAACATTCACGAAAAGAAGACTGCTACACTTCTTTGGAAGAAACTTGCTCAGATTTATTAGGCTAAATCCTTGGTAAATAAGTTTTTCCTGTGAAAGAATATGTATTCTCCATGGGTGGAGGAAGGAGGATCTATCACATATCACCTAAATGCATTCAACATGCTTGTTTCCCAGTTGAACTTTGTTGGTGTGAAAATGGAGGAAGATCATTGCATGACTTTGCTGTGCTCACTACCAGATTCTTGGGATGACCTTTTCATGGCCATTGGAAGTACCACTACCACCTTTAAGATGGATGAAGTGGTTGCGTCATTGCTATATGAAGAGAGATGCGAAGAAAATATTATGAAACGACTAAGGAGGCTCTACCGGTTCAAAGAAGAATGAAAGAAAAAGGAAAAAAGATAAACATGAAGCAAGAAAAGTTAGAATCCAAATCTCGTGGGAGATCTAAGTCTCCTAGTAAGACCAAGGCGAAATGTTGGAATTGCAGCAAACCTGGTCATTTCCGCAAAGATTATAAGGAGGAGAAAAAGAAGACATTCTCTGATTCTGAATCTAATAAATCCTCTCAGGATGATGCAGATGCTTTTGTCATTGCCTTGGCAACACATGCATCACAAGATGTGTGGCTGATAGACTCTGGTGCTTCTTTCCACATGAATTTGCATCGAGCTTGGTTTTCAAAGTATGAAAGTTATGATGGTGGGAAGGTATACTTGGGTAATGACTCTCACTTGAATATTTTTTGCCGTTGAAGAGTCAAGATAAGATTCCTAGATGGTAGAGTGAAGGGGATTGATGGTGTCTTGCATATCCCTAGTTTGGCACGAAACTTTCTTTTTGTAAGTAAGTTGAATGATGTGGGTGTGCAAGTTTTTTTCTCAAATGGAGGATGCAAGATGACAAGAGGAGCTATGGTGCTTGCTAAGGGTGTTCAGATAGGTACTCAGTTTCAACTGGATGTATGCACAGTTCAGTGCAATAGTTCTTTTTTGGAAAAGAAAAGAAAAACTTCTAAGTCACTATCCTCACCATTGGAACCAACAACAAAGAAGAAAATTGCATCTACTTCTAATGGCCGTGCTTTCTGGGTACCCAAGGGTGCTCATTCTTTGGAGATGAAGTTACCTGCTAAGAAGACAATGCTTTGGCACCAAAGATTTGGTCACATTGGTGAAAAGGGTTTAAGAACCCTAAAAAAAATGCCTTGTTGAGTGGCTTGATGATTGTAATCTTGAGATTGATTTTTGCGAACATTGTATTTATGGAAAGCAAAATCGTGTTCATTTTTATCACAGTTCTCACAAATCTTACAGGGTTTTGGACTATGTGCATTATGATGTTTTTGGTCTTGTAAATGTTCCTTCATTATCAAAATCTATATATTTTGTTTCTTTCATAGATGATTACAGTAGAAAGGAATTTATTTATTTTCTCAGAAGTAAATCTGAAGTCTTTAGTCGGTTTAAGGAGTTAAGGCCTTGGTAGAAAATCAGACTGGTAGGATGATAAAGTGTTTGAGGACTGACAACAGTGGCGAGTTTTGTTCTGCAAAATTCAATAAGTTTTGTAAAGAATAGGAGATTGAAAGGCATAAGAAAACTCCATATACCCATCAACAAAATGGAGTTATGGAGAGGATGAACAGTATGTTGATGGAGAGGGCTAGCAGTATGATAAGTGCAATTGGTCTTGAAAAAAGTTATGGCTGAAGTTGTTGCCACTGCATGCTATCTGGTAAATAGATCTCCTACATCAACTCTTATTGATAAGACACCTATGGAAGTGTGGTCGGGAAAGAAGCCCTCATTGAGACATCTTCGTGTGTTTGGTTGCCAGGCATATGCTCATGTGCCAAGGGAGAAAAGGTTGAAGTTGGAAAACAAGGCTATCAAGTGTATTTTCATTAGATATGGTATTGGTGTGAAAGGGTACAAGCTTTGGGATCCAATGGTCGAAAAGGTTCTCTACACAGTGTTATCTTTAGAGAGATGAAAGTTTCTTCCACCAATTTGCAGCCTACAAAAGAAAAAAGAAAGAAGACGTGGTTCATCTTCCTTATGACTCTAAGAAAATTGAATTTGAAGTCCAAATTGGACTTGATGATGAGGAGAGCTTGAGAAGCTCTGAAAGTTTTGAAGAAGAACCTCAACCTCAACAAGTAAGGAGGTCTATGAGAGATAGGCAGAAACCTGATAGGTTTAGATATTCACCTGAAAGGTTTGGTTACTCATTGTTAGATTCTGGTTGTATTTTTTCTTTGGTTGCTAATATTGATGAACCGAAGACTGTTAAAGAGGCTATGGGTATGAGTGATGCAGATTCCTAGATGAAAGCAATGGATGAAGAAATGGCTGTGTTGAAGAAAAATGATACATGGGATTTGGTACCTTTTCTTGAAGGACAAAAACCCATTGGATGTAAATGGGTGTTCAAGAGAAAATATGGTCTAGATGGCAGTGTTGATAAGTATAAGGCACAACTGGTTGCTAAGGGGTATTCTCAAGTCGAAGGAATTGACTATGGTGAAATTTTCTCTCCTGTTTTGAAACTGACATCTATCTGGTTTCTGTTATCACTTGCAGTAGTGTATGATCTAGAAGTGGAACAGATGGATGTGAAGACAACATTTCTTCATGGTGATTTGGAGGAAGATATTTATATTTCACAACTAGAGCATTTTATGGTTAAAGATAAAGAAAATCTGGTTTGCAAGTTGAAAAAGTCTTTGTATGTTCTTAAGTAGTCTCTTAGAATGTGGTACCGAAAGTTCGATACGTATGTATTGTCATTAGGATTTGTGAGATCTAAATCTAACCATTGTGTGAATTATAAATATGACAATAGTCATATTCTCATAATTGCATTGTACACAGTGATATGTTATTTTTTGGGAATGGTAAAAGTTTGATTTTAGATTTGAAGTCTCAGTTGTCAACATAGTTTGAGATGAAGGATCTAGGTGCAGTGAGGTATATGCTGGGGGTGGAGATCAGAAGAGACAAAGCTAACAAAAAGCTTTCGTTAAGCCAAAGAAAGTATGTGAATACAGTGTTGGAGAGGTTCAACATGACAACTTGCAGACAGTTATTTGTTCCTGTAATGCAAGGGACAAAACTTTCCGTGGAGGATTGTCCAAAATATCCTACTGTGATGGAGGACATGACTAGAGTACCATATGCGAGTGCTGTTGGCAGTCTTATGTATGCTACAGTCTATATGAGGCCAGAAATTTCCCAAGCAGTGGGAGTCCTTAGTCAATTTATGGCTAATCCTAGATGGGTGCATTGGGATGCAATGAAGAGAGTGTTTAGATATTTTTGGGGTACTTCTGAGTATTCCTTATGTTTTCATGGTTATCCTATAAGACTTCGACACTCAGTGAGTATTCGTGGATATGTGGATTCAGATTGGGCAAGTGATATTGACAGCAGAAGATCCACCAGTGGATATGTGTTCACGATGTATGATGGTGCTATTAGTTGGATGAGTAAGTGGCAGGTTGTAGTCACTTTGTCCACTACAAAAGCATAATACATGACAACTACTCATGCTTGCAAGAAATCCATTTGACTTAAGTGTTTGTGTTTTGATATTGGTTTTGATGCAGGGTAGATTTATCTGTTGTGATAGTTAGAGTGCCATTTTCTTGGCAAATAATCTTACTTTCCATGCTAGAACAAAGCACATTGATGTTCAATTTTATTTTGTTCATGGTATGGTGAAAGATGTAAAGGTGAAGTTGGAGAAGGTTGATACGTTGATGAATGTTGCAAATGCATTGACAAAGCTAGTGAACACAAAGAAGTTCAGATGGTGTTTGAAGTCTATGGGCCTCACGACCTCTAGCAGTTAAATCCTGTTGCTTTCATTGGCTCTTCAAAGGTGTTCGACAAGTGGGAGAATGTTAGGAAAAGCAAGGTGTCTCAACCTTTAATTTTTTCAAAGATTTGATTTTTCTAAATACTAAATGTTTGCTATTTTTCTCACTTTGTCTTTGTGAGTTACAACTTGCAGTTTCTATTTGGATGAGGAGTCAAGTTGGAAAATTGATTTTACAGGTGGATTTGTGCATAAAAGTTTTTTCTATTTCCGTGTTGAGTTTACATAGAATGTGAATTTTCAAGGTGCAATTATTTTGGCAAGTGCAGATTTTGTAGATTGACATGTGGTGACAATTGGAAACTTACTGTTATGCGTCTGCAGTGTTTTTGGCACTTTCCATGTTCCACGTTTAGCCTTTGGCAGTTGATTTAGAAATGTTTGTTTTATGCATTGTAAACTTTTATGTATTGAGCACTTGTGTATTTTGGAGTTGTATGAAGTTGTGTTGAGACATTGTTATGCTACCGGATTTACTCTAGAATTGTAACACAGATAAACTCCTGTAGAAGCTTGCAATCCAAGTGTATTGTAACTATTGTTTACAAATAATGCATTATTAAAGCTTTTGGAGTGTGGGATTTTTTTCCCGAAAGGGTTTTCCCCACGTATATTTGGTGTTATGTGTTTTTAGTGTATCTTTGATGTTGTTTATCTTTACTTGTTATGTGCATATTCTTTATTGTAATTGTTTAAGGGTTTGAAATTGTCAAAATTTGCAGATTCTCTCTTCTGATAAATTAGTGTTGGAAGCTTTTTCGCATACATAGATTCCTTTCAGTATTTTGTTATGCATTTGAGTTTATGGGTGTCTTCAGGAATTTTTAGGATTTGGTATCTTTTCTCTTACTAGTTGTTGAACGGGTGGTGTGGCCTATATTTGCTTTGATGCATAATGTATGTGCACATCATATTGGGCATGATCCGAATATCCTGCTTTCGCTTATGTGTGTGCTCTACATAATGTGGTTTGGTTTTGTGCATTAGACTCAGAGATTCAATTTCCATGAACTCAGATGTGATGTGCTCATGGATGTCGCTAAAATGTATTTTAACCACATGGCTAGTTGAATCTTTGATCCATGGTATTCGACCCTTTTGTCCCCGTGTAGGACTTGATCCAGAACAATGTTCTTACCATAATCCTTGATTTTAACACCACGATGCAGGATATAGTTTAGGGTAAAAGCATTTCTCTTGAATCGGATATAGTGTATTCTTGATCTACTTGTTAAAACCATTGTAAGCAGATAGCAACCTTGAGGAGGGGATTCACTTTAGTTAGCACTATATTTTCTGGAAGTGGTCTTTTTGATGCTTTTGAAAGTCACATTTAATGGCTTACTGATAATATTGATTAGTGTTTTATTTCTTATGCAAAACCTTTTCAATATAATCATGGGATGATCTAGAAGAAACTTGTCTTCTATTTGATGTATTCTAAATTCATTGAGTTCTAGTATAAATGAATTTGCAGATAGATTGATGTATTTGAGAGTTAAATTCTTGTTTACCTATGTAAGATTCACATTAATTCTTTACTCGTTTTGATTCTTGGCATTGTTTCCTACCAGAATATACACTGATGGTCCAATTGGTCCACTCTTTCTTTTGAATCATTCACGTCCCTCATGATGTACGTACCATATGTTATGATCTAACCATTATATAGAATCTTAGTGATGCTAATTAAGTCTAATCTGTAGAGATCTTTCGTTTGTTTGATCATTTTAAGAAAGCTTGCATGTCTGGACTATTTTAGGTTATGGGTGTTGAGTTACAAAAACCGAGTATATCTTCTGAGAATTGACTATGTTTTCATCTTTAGTCACCTAATATTCTAAGTTCCGTATGCTTTGTTGAGATCCATAGTTGGCTAAAGAGGTAAGCTAGTGCATCGGGTATTTAGTGACAATCTTTTGGGTCAAGTCCTTGTACATAGAGTATAGTTTTGTTCATGTTTGTCTTATCATATATTTAGTGACCATTCTTAGTTCTTACCCATTCTAATGTGTGTGCTTGACCTGCCATTCTTTTGGCGTAGATCATCCCTTCGATTTAGGTTAACATGGTGAGCGGATGATATTATGAGTTTAGTATAATCATTTCATGCTTACACTTTATTATCGGTAGGATTGACCATTGGCGATTTACAGTCTCATCCGGTCCTTCTCTGTTCAGTTGAAATGTGTAATCCATGTATGAGGTGCCTAGAGGAGATTGAAATATAATTTCTGATTGGGAAATTCTGAAGTTCCTTGAAGAGTTTTTCCAATTTATTAAACCTTCATATACCATGTTATTGTGTAATTGTATATTTAAGAATATGTGAGTAACTTGTATATTTTAATTTTTATTATTATCATCTGCATCGGGTAACCTTATTCTTGCTAAGTCCAAATATGCAATAGGCTGAAGTATGAGGGAATAGACTAAGAAGAATGTCCTAGATTTGGTCTCTATGCTATTGAACTATTTTAGAATTAATTTCTAGTACTTTATTTGCTTATAAGTGAATACACTATGAAGGAATTTCGATATAGGTATGAATTATAACCACCTAGATTACTTGACATATGCAAGATTCTTTTGAGAAGTCAAGTATGTTAGTATTGAAAGACATATACATGTATAATTGTATCTCACTTTCTATTTGACCATGATATAACAAGTTATTCTTATGATAGTATGGAATACATCTTACTTCAGTAATGACAATGACAAAGCAAAATATTGAAGATTTTAATCTCAATAGCATGATAGCATATAAATTCTAGATTTTATAAGATTTTCTAAGATATCCAAAATGATAAATGATGATGGTATTTATAGAGAGATAGATGGAAAATGGACGGTTGAGATTAAAAATACATTAATTCGATCAATGGCCGAAATTAGACAAGATCAGATCAAATAAGATCGAAAGTGAAGAAGCAAGAGAAAACTAACTGATTTTTCAACAAAATCAATTAGTTCAAAGAGGAAAGTGAATAATTAAATAATGACAACATTATTTAATTACACAAGAAAAAATCAAGTTATCATTTTGGTCAAAAGACAATTTAATTCAAAAAGGTGAGCGAAAAGGAAGGTCATTAATTAAATAATATTTAATTAATTTGTATCAGAAAAGGCTAAAATGAATGAATTAAATAATTTAGATTATTTGATTAATAAAAGAATTTATGATATTGGGTAATAATTAAATAATTAAGATTATTAATTATCGAAAATGAAAAAAGAGGTTTTAATAAATTGACAGGCTTAGTGGTAATTTTTAGGTGTCTACAACCTCTCTCTATTTCTTGCACCTTACCTCTCTCCCTCCTTCCCTCTTTTTCTCCATCCCTCTATCCTTCACACCCTACCTCTCCCTATCTCACTCCTTCCCCCTCTCTCTCACACAACCTCTCTCTACCTCTCTCTCACACATAGACACACTCAACCTCTCTCACACACACATAGACACGTACTCAATCTCTCTCTCTCTCTCTCTCTCACACACACACACACACACACACACAAATAGACACACTCAATATCTCTCTCTCCCTCTTTCTCTCTCTCTCACACACACACATAGACACACTCTACCTCTCCCTCTCCACCTCTACCACCCTACCTCTCTCTATTCCTTGCACCTTACCTCTCTCCCTCCTTCCCTCTTTCTCTCCCTCCCACCCTACCTCTCCCTATCACCCTCCTCTCTCTCATAACCTCTCTCTCTTTCTCCCTCTCTCTCTCTCTCTCTCTCACACACACACACACACACACACACACACATGCTCAACCTCTCTCTCTACCTCTCCCACCCCACATCTTCCACCCTACCTCTCTACTCTCTCCTCACCTTGCCTCTCCCTCTCTATCTCCTCCCTCTCTCCCTCCTCTATACACCACCTCTCCACCTGCCTCTCTCTATCCCCTCCTTCCTCTTTCTATCCTTTCTCCTCTATCTCCCTTCCCTCTCTCCCTACCTCTTATCTCTCTCTCTCTCTCACACACAACCTCTCTCCACCTACCCCTTCCCTTATCCTCCCCTCCCTCCTTCCCTCTCTCTCACTCTCTCTATACCTACCTCTACCACCCTCTATCCCTCCCACCCTATCTCCCTCCTTCCCTCTTTCTCTCTCCCTTCCTCTATCCCTCCCACCCTACCACTCACTATCTCCCTCCTTCCCTCTCTCTATCTCTCTCTCTCTCTCTCTCTCTCTCTCTCCCTCACATAGACACACAACCTCTCTTTTCCTCCCTCCCTCCCTACGTCCCTCTCTCTCAATCTCTCTATACCTACCTCTCCCACCCTAGCTTTCTCTATCTCCCTCTTTCTCTCCCTCCCTCTATCCCACCCACACTACCTCCCCCTATCTCCCTCCTTCCCTCTCTATCCTTCCCACCTTACCTCTCACTCTCTCTCTTCCTTTGTATCCCTACCTCCAATCTCTCTCTCCCTCACACACAAAAACCTCTCTCCACCTACCCTCCCATTATCCCTCCCTCCCTCTCTCCTTCCCTCTCTCTCACTCTCTCAATAACCTACCTCTCCCTGTCTCCCTCTATCCCTCCCACCTTACCTCTCCATCTCTCTTTACCTCTCTCTCCCTACCACCTTCCCTCTCCCTCTCTCTCCCTCACAACCTCTCTCCACCTGCCCTCGTTATCCCTCCTACCTCCTCCTTCCTCTCTCCTCTCTATACCTACCTCCACCTTGTCTGTACCCTACCTCTCTCTTCTCTGTTCCTCTTTCTCCCTACTCCCCCCCTCTCTCTCCCTCTCTCACACACACAACCTCTCTCACTCTCTATACCTACCTCTCCCACCCTCTATCCTTCCCACTCTACCTCTCCCTATATCTCCCTCCCTCCTTTCTCTTCCTCCCTCTATCCCTCCCACCTTACCTCTCCCTCTCTCTGTACCTCTCTCTCACTCACACACACACATAAACTCTTTCCACATACCCCTCCCATTATTCCTCCCTCCCTCTCTCCCACTCTCTTTATACCTACCTTTGCCACCCTTTATCCCTCCCACCCTACCTCTCTTTGTTTCCCTCCTCTCTTTCTCTCCATCCTCTCCCTACCACCCTAACACTCCCTATCTTCATCCTTCCCTCTCTCTCCCTTACACACACACACACACAATAGGTCCCTCCCCCTATCCCTCCATCCCTCTCTCTCTCACTTTCTCAATACCTACCTCTCCCACCCTACCTCTCTTTATCTCCCTCCTTCCCTCTTTCTCTCCCTCCCTCTACCCCTCTCACCCTACCTCTCCCTATCCCCCTCTTTCCCCCTCTCCCTTTGTCTCTACCTCTCTCTACATCCATCTCTCTGTCTAGATTATTTTTTAATAATAATAAAATATGTAATAAATATTAAAATATATTAATATTAATATAATATATATTAGAACATATTAATATTGATATAATATATAATATTTATATTATATAAGTATAACATTATAATATTACATTGTATAAATACTAGCATATCTATCCTATAACATAGTCTATATAGAAAACGTTGAGAGATATCAATTGCTTGCATTTTAGGACTTATTGTTAATTGTTTTATCCATCCACATACAACTAAAATTTGCAACACATGGCATCCATACACACTGGTGCACAAACACGTACTCTTTAACATATTAACATACATATAGTTTTATATCGATGTAATATTTGAACCCCCTTTAAATACAAGTGCTAGTTTAGATTATTTTAAAGATATATATGCTAAACGTAATCAAGAGAAGAAACTTACTGCATTAAATGTAATAGTTGAAAAGGAGTTAAAGCATCACATTACATATATTGTGGATGCATTGGTCTTTAAAGAATTTGTATTTAATCCCCTCCTCTTTCAATTGATTAATAATGAACATTATCAATTTAAATAGCTTTGGTTATGGTAATATATTCAATAATCTAATTCAAAGGTGAAAATGAATCTTTATAAATCTTGTGCACAAAAAGAGTGTACATGGGAGAGATTTCTCCTATGAAGTTAAAGTTAAGTATTTATATGATTTCTTAAGAGTTTTGACCTTTCTGTATCTGATCATACAAAATAATTTTTTGTGAAATATTTTTTTCTATTCCCATAACTATAGACTATAATGTTTTCCAATGGTAGTATGGGGAGTGAGAGGTCCTGTACAATAAAACAAAATGCAAAAAACAAAAAGCACGATATTGCTTACTTTGTGATGTGAATTAAAACAAGTTTGTTTGCTTTAAAGCTCACAAAATTGCCTTTTTTTCTTTAAATATGGTAGATTTGGCCTTTGAAATCACTACACATGCACATTTAACTTAAGCTACATTTGAGGTTGTATTCTCTCTCTTCTGATCTTCTCTTCGTCATGAAGTGTTCAACTGAGGAGAGGTGTTCCAAACAATTCCAAAACTGAGGAGAGAAGGTGATTGCTTAAGACACATCAATGTTTCACGTGTTTCACCCTTGCTATGTTCTTCTTTGTCTTTCTCCTATCATTTTCTATTTCATTCTTGCATTATTGTAGTCCTGCACAATTTGTTAGAGATGTTTTATAATATATTAGTGAATTTAACTGAATGCAATCAATTTATGTTTATATCTTGCTTGGGCATCTCCAACTTATAGTTACAAGTTCAGGATATGTAGAATCACATTCCTCTAGGATGTGTCTGACAATAGTGCAAGCTCTTGGCAAGGTCTCAGTTAGATTCTGAGCTCCAATCTGGAAAAGGTGGTGTAAACTAGATACTCTTATCTATGCTACTAACATTCATAGATCCTCTCGAGATTTCTTATGGCTTGATTGTATTTTGTTGCTACACACAATAGTGTTGTTGATCCTTTTTGGGATATGCTTCACCCAGGTGGTTTAGTTTATGTATTTAAGCCAACCCTCGAAGCTTGGTCCTACAATGGTGAATAAGGTAGTGTTTGGTGTGGAGTGCGCTTGCATGGAGGATTCGATGGAGGTGCAAGTTCGAAGAATTTTTAAGGCCGAGGCAAAGCATGTTTGCTTTGCAATAATCAAGGTCGTTGGTTGTTCTTGTTGGGCAAATGGCCATGTTTGGATGGTCCATTTTTTGCTCAGTTTGTGGAAAATTTTGTGCAAATCATGGGGAGTCTCTCTTGGGGTGCCATCTTTGTGCACCATTCAGTTACTCCAACTTTTCATACAATGTTAAAATTTCCATGGAGTTCATGCCTATTTCCCCCCTCTGGCTCTTTCGCTAGAATATTTGATGCTGGAGTAGTGGGTAGAAAAGGTGTGACTATGAAAGCTCTAAAATTGTACATGGGGGGCACTGAGAAGCGAGACTTTGGGTTCCTTTAAGAATTTCATTAATTCAAATGGGGATTTACTTGCCCCCTTTCAAATTGAGAGAGCCTTTATTTTTTGGGAAGGCATGATGCATAAATAAAGGCATGACGCATATAATGCATCAAGTTTTGTAATGTTTATTTTTTCAGTTTAATATAATGGGAGCTGCCCCCTTTGGCAACCCTTTTGATCAAACAAAAATATGTAATATATATATGTAATATGTAATATATTATTATATTAAATACTATATAATAATAATATATAATATAATATTTAAATTAATAATATTTTATAAAGTAAAGATATATATTATTTTATATTAATGTATAATATATATATTATATAATTATATGTAACAATATATAATAATATATCATAACAAAATAATATAATATAATATATCATATATGATATATTATATGATATATAATATCATAATATATTATAATATATGTTATGTATACCGAATATCCATTATGTGCAAGAAACATATATCCATTTTTATTTAATAACACATATCCATTTTGTGCAAGAAATTGATATCCGTTAATGACAAATATCTATTTTTCTTTGGTATTTACCATAGGAAATTGTAATTTTTACCCAATCCAAGTAAAAATTCAAAGATGCTTTTCACATTTTTGCATAACTAAAATCATGATTTTTCCCATCGCTAGTATTTGGCCCATCATGATCTTACACTCACCCTTTTCCTTGTTGATGCAGATGGATTTCAAGAATACATTTATTATGAAGTTTGACTTTTGGAGACAAGTAAGAGATTTTGTGTTGAACTCAATATGGATTGTTGTCCAATGAGTTTAGGAGACTATGATCAAGAATTATACCCTTACGAGGGTCAAGAGACAACTTGATGGAGCCCTATGTTTGTAGAGCTCACAATGGATTGTTGTCAAATAATTTAGGAATCAATGATTCAAGATTTCAAGAAAATGGTAGTCCAAGAACTCAGGAATTTAGCTCGAAGCTACACCTTTACAAGGGTTACAAGGCATCTTGATCAAGTTCCACTTTATTCAAGATTTGTTTCTTCAAAATATCTTCTCATGAATTTGTACTTATGTGCTAAGCAAGATTTGTTATGTAAGCCTTAAGGGGGGTCCCTTGGCAAGGTGAAGTTTGAGGTTTTGATGAAACATTTGCAAGAACAATGCAATAGAGGGGGAGTTTATCATATTACATTGCATAACTAACGACAAACAAGTGTATGTAGTTAAACTGTTTCAACCACTTCCTCCTTGCAACCACTTCCTCCTTCCTTTGTATAAATGCAGTGGTAATCATCAAATAATCATATAATTCTTTTATGGTCTTCATTTTTACCATGTTTTGGATCCAACCTAATCTTTTGAGTAGTAACCTCATATAGCCAAATGACAACCACATCGCCTTTTTATTTATTTTTTACCTTTTTGCTAAGCTTGACCACTCTATTTAATGACAATGACTCTCTCTCTCTCCCTCTCTTCAAAAACCTTTTCCAAGGTACCTTTAATCCATGCTTTATATCTTGGATCATCAAAATCCTTTATTATATATGATTATTCATGAACCTCATGGTTGGTTGGTATATATTCGTAAAATAATAACTCAAGGAAACAAATACAAGTGTATGATTATATTTTAACATAATTCTTATACTAGTTTTAGCACATGTTCCATTTTATTTAGTGGCATGTTTATTTTTTAAATGGGTAACTTTTAACTATATTTCTTGTTATGCAGTATTGTAGGAATGGAGTATATGTCATGATGAAGGAGAAAGTGATGAGAATATGAGAGAATAATCTCTTCTTCAATCCTTTAAATATCACTATCCTTTGTATATATGTTGAATTATTTCTATAATTTATGTACTTTAGTGTATTTTCTAACTTATTTACACCAACTTGCTAAAGTGGGAAAAATCTAAGGTCAAAATTTTCATACTTTACAATATTTGTATTATATTTTTGCACCTAGTTTATTGTTCATTCCATTAGTGCATTCTAGGACTCATTTGTCATTTTTTGAACCTTTCCCTAACAAGGGTCCAATTTACAACCACGTTTGAGATTTTCCAATGAGTAAAATTTTCCCTAAAAAATTTCAAGCCAAATTTCAATAACACACCTATGAACAAACACATTTGTATCTTAGAAACCCTCATAGTCAAATGAACATTTTTTTGGTAAATTTTAGAGCTTTGAATTTTTAAGTGAGGCCTTTACACGAAACATGAAACCATCTTAATATGCTTTCTAATGGTCACCTAAACCCTAATGTATAATAAAGCTATACCAATTCAATTAAAAGGGAACAACACATACAATCATCATATATTTACATAATAATCTACACAAATTCTACATGATTTTGAATCCATTATTAAATAAATTTACTAAATATCCTTGTTGCACCTTGTTGGTGTAAATAAAGTCTTGTACCTAGTTCATTCATTACTAGGGGACTTATTTGCACATGTTAAGTTTACTTAGGTCATAGGAAGGAATCTTTCTAGAAGATGTTAGTTGTCATTAGTTGTTATCTTATCCTTTGACAACTACTACATGTGAACCTAGGTAAGTGTGATTAGTTCTCTCATGTCATATGATTAAGACACTTGTCATAATCCTATGACATATTGCATCTCACCTTGGCTACAGAGCAAGTTGGGTGCCATTGGAGAGTCATTTTCTAAAGAGAGATCTCAGATTTGGGGGGTTCCATTTTTGGCTCTTTATTGCAGGTTCAAATCAGAGCTTGCTGGTGCAAATCTAAGCTCACCATTGCGTCCGAAAGGTTTGAGAAAGTTGATTTTTCCTTTTGTTTCGTCCAAATTGGACATACGAGGCCAAATCTAAGAGGGTTTGAAGCTGAAGAGTAGTTGCCAGATCCATAAGGTAGCTGCATTTTTGGAGCAATTTGGGTCAAATCCAACCCTGCCATCGCGTCCAGAAGGGCCAAAAACTCAAAGATTGACTGTCAATTCATCCAAATTGGAGCAGTTGTTCAGTGAGGCAATTTTTTTTTTTGCTCAAGGAGCCGTACAACCCCAAGTTGTCATAATTGCAGAGTACGATTTTTTTTAGTTTATTCGATTGAAATTTTTTTTAAAAAATATATATTTCAATCGATTAATTTTTTTTGCAAAGCTTTGTATTGAAAAATCATTACAAAAAAAATAAAAAACAAAAGTTATTTTAAAGTCTGCATACCATAGACTAGTACGCTGTTATAGAATACCACGTACTTTTCACTGGTATGCCCCATCGCTCTCTGCCACGTGGCCCAACATCATTCGTTGGGTGGGCCCCATCTCCTATGCGACCAATGCATCTACACAACAATTCCAGCGATTTCCAAAGAAAGCCGATCAAAAAAAAAAATCCGGCAACCAGAAAAATATTCCGGCATCAATATTCTGCAGATTTTGCCAACTCTCGTGACGTGCATAAAGACGTCGAATTTAAGCTCTTGGTTGAAAGAATATTCTGTAGGTACACGAGCATATTCCTTTTTGAAGGTCATTGGGACGTCAAATTTAATCATATTATTTGCTGAAGTTAGCACTACGTCAGCGTGACGTCAGCGGCTAATTTTTTTTTTCTCCCCCCTCACGGTTTGCAATTTAGTTTTCATAGGAAAACTTTGAAGCTCAATATCTCAGTCATACGAGCTCCTTTTTTCGAGATTTTTTTTTGATTTGGGCTAATTTTTCATGCTCTTCACAGTGGTCCAATCATATTTTGGTTTTGGTGTTTGGGTTTTCCAGAATTTGCAGATTCTCACAGGTGTTGCTGCTTTGTCCTCATTTTGGGAACTTTGGGAGCTCATATCTTGCTCTTACGGTAACATTTTTGAGTGCAGTTTTTTTTGAAAGTGCATGATTTTTTGTGTACTTCTCAATGGTATGATCAAATTGATCTCATTTTGTACCAAAATTTTTAGTTGATTATGTGGCCAAATTTGGCATTTGCGTGTACCAAGATCAAAGACCACTTTGCTATTTTTGGCAAGTGACAACTGCAAATGCACTAAATATAAAGTGACAAATCAGATATTGCTTGGGGGGTTTCTTGATTGAGTGATTTTGGGGGGTAATATTGCAGTGGTTGCTTGCATTCTTTTGCTTGATTTGTGTTCTTGCAATGGGGAAATCTCAAATTGAACCCCTAAATCCACATAATTATGCTACATGGAGAAAATTAGTATGCAACTATCTCATGATGAAAGGTCTAATAGGTCATCTAAAGGACACAATTCAAAAACCTACTGATGTTAAAGAATTGGCAAGGTGGGAGATTGATCGTGAGAAAACACTTGGATGCATATGTTCATTAGTCTCATTTGATTTGCAATTTCATATTGAATCATGTAATACACCTAAAGAGGCATGGGAGACTTTTGAAAAATTGTATTGTAAAACAGATAAGATTAGAGGTTATCAAATTGATAATGATTTGATGAATCTTGATCCTAAAAGTTTTGACCACATCCAAGACTACATCTCCAAAATCAAGCAATTAAGAACACAGTTGAAAGATTGCAGTATTGAAAAAGAGGATTTACAGTTGATTCTGAATGTGTTATCCAAGCTTGGTCCTTAGTATTCAGTGTTTTTTTTTGGCTTTCATACCCATTGACTTTCTATGGGAGCATCATATGTTGATCCTAATTTTGATGACTTTGCAAATATCCTAATCCAAGAGGAAGCTAAGTTAATAAACATGGGTCTAATCAAGTCTTCCAAGCCACAAGCATTGGTGGCTAATGAGTCTAAGGTACAAAAAGAATCAGGGAATCTTGATAGGAAGCAAAAGAAGAAAATGAACAAACCACATAAAGAATC
>VDFB02226009.1:0-86823 GCA_007258455.2 Sequoia sempervirens | reverse complement strand
TATGATGATTTGATCACGTGATCTTCTTTTGAGAAGATGTGAGATCATGGTGTCATGTTTATGTTCCTGATTCTATAGTTGGAGCGATGATTTTGATCTTGGTTGGTTCTCTTTGTATTGAGTACATTGATCATTTTATTGGATTTTAGCATGGAATGATTGGTTACAAGTTCTCATGGATACATGGAGACATAGGTGAGGTTGTTGTTCTCTTGTGGTTAGAGTCATGTTGTTGAGATGGTTACTCTTGATGAGATTTTAGCAAGAAGTATGAGGAGCCTACACCTTGGTTGGACGTAGTTCAACATGGACAGATGAGGAGAGTGTTCTTGGTTGAGTCATGAGGACTTGGATATCTTGGAGGAGCATTGTCATTCCCCACTCTTGGTCTACTCAGCGGTTCACTTGAGAGGTATTTCCCATTTTTCTTTCAAGTGCATTATGTTTATGTTTTGTCTTCTCATGGATATGGATCTTGAGCCATGAATATTTGGTTCTAGAGGGTTCATTTGAGGAGTGCTGGCATGTTTATCTCCTTGTATATGTTGGGTTTAGGAGATGGTTTATTGGTCTGATTTCCTTGGTTTGGGAATGGTTATAGTGAGTTTGATCTTCTTATTTTGAGATGCTTACATCCATGATTAGTTACATGTTACATATGTTATGTTTGATCTTGGTGATTGGATGGTTGGATGTTGTTATGAATTTTGTTATGGGGAGTTATGGAGGAGATCATACTTGACATATTTGGAATTTAGAGGTGTGTGTAGGAGGACATGCAATTGGTGTTTGGTTTGCAGGTTTGGCATATCATTGTGGATGTTCCTTGGTACTACATGTTTACTTCTATGTGATGTTGTTTGTAGACTTAGTATTCCTTTGTGATGGTGCCTTCTTCCTGGAATGTTAATGAAGCGATGTGTTGAATGCACTCATTCCAGGTCTGCATTCATCAGGACATTGCCCATGCAATGGGAGCTCTTGGATGTGTATGTCACTCTTTGACAGGTTTGCACATAGAGTTTGTTATGGCGGTTTATGGGTGGATATGTTGTTGGCATGAGTTTACTATGTTATGTATACCATTGGAGGTATGGATAGTTGGATGTTTCGACATTTGTTGTGGGTGTCATTTTGGCCATGGTGATTTATTCTTGATAGCTATTTGTACATATTGGATATAGTGTTTTTGTTTTTAGATATTAGTTGAGGCAAGTTGATGCTTCTTTGTGACAGTTAGTGTGACATCTCTTTGGATGTTTTTTTATCTTAGTGAATTGGAATGGTAGAGGATGGGGGCATTCATGGATGAGATGGTGGTCACCTTGGTTCCTGTTATAGGTATCTTGATGGAGCACATGGAGCACTTGGATTCTAGGATGGTACATGCTGCCTAAGGAGTTTATTTGTTACCCCCTTATGCAATGTATACAACAAGTGGGAGATTGTTAGAATTAGGTGTTGTACACCTTGCATAATGTTTATAATTTTTTATTTATTATTATGTGTGTGGTGTACCTAGGAGTATCTAGATGGATGTGCATCACTAGGAGCTATAATGTTGGGGCCACTTTATGCTGTATGTAACATTGGGACTTATTTCTAAAATGTAATTATTTAATATTGGGGAATAATAAAATATAATAAAGTACCCAATATTAAATGTGGGGTCACATGATATTATATGGTTTTGGGCACATGGTTTATGTAGTACCACTTGGTGGTTTTGTGGGAGCTTGTTTCTATAAAAGCAACCACAAGGGTAGTTGTTTAGGGTTGGATAGTTTGCTGCAAGTTAGCAGGTTGAGCTTGTGCATGTGTGAGGGTTTGAAGCATGGCATGGGATGTGTGGATTCATGCTTGGTCACATGGAATGCATGGATAGCTTGTGCTTCAGAAGTGTTCATGGAGTCTCTATAGATGTATTGTAATGGGTTTTCATTGTAGAATGATACATGGAGTGTGGATACTTTTGGAGGTTGGGTTTTTCCCTCTTGAGGGTTTTCCCAGGGTATATCTTGTGTCATCTTTGATGGGTATGTTGTCTATTCTCTTGCATGTTGATGTTGAGTATTTACTTTCATCTTTTCATATTAGAGCTATGTGGAAATTGTCATTATATAGCTGAAAGTTTCCCTTACACAATGATGGGGAAAAAGGGTTTGCTGCCAAAGCCTCAGTAGCTAAGTGGAGGTCAGTGGTGGTAGCCTCATAAGACCGCTAGCAAAAGATAGCCAACTGGAACCCATAAATGTGCAAAAATCTAGTCGTGTGAGTGATAGCATCATTCCACCAAGTAATCCAACCTGTATGATGAGCTGGCCTACACTCTAGATTCTAGACTTTGCAAATGTGGGTTAGGGTAGAATTGTGGTAGAGTAAAGATGTGTAACTTAGAAAGAATTAAGTCTTACACGTGAGGTTGTCAAGTCTCCCATTCAATGCAAAAAGAAATGGGGAAGTGATCTGACAAAGTCACATCCACTAATGGCTTAATCGAGAGAGAAGAACTGTCAAAAGAGAAAACATATTGAGCTGAGATCATGGCACGATCAAGGCATTTAAATACTCTGTTAGAACCAGCCCTGTAATTGCACCAAGTGTTCTAGAGAGAATGAGAATGGTGGCAGCCAATATTGGGATCAAAGAAACCCAATTTATTGCACATGTAAAACCACACCTCCCTTTTTCCAGCTATCCATATAAATGTAAAGGTACCATCTTTGTCATACACCATCTCAACCATACTGAAATCCCCACACAAGAACCAAGTAGCAACTAGAAATGAATCAATAATCTAACACTAAAGCAAAGAGCATTCTAAAACATCATTAGGGGCATAGACATTAATAATCCGAAAGGAATTATTATCAATGTTGAGAAGGATCCAGATGATCCAATGAGTGGGATCAGACCCATGGTTGACCACACAAGAGTGCCACTATGGGGAAAAAAAGGTGATAACTTCACCACACCTAGCATCATGAGTAGTGCAAAACATTTTACTGGCTAGCCAAATAGAGTGACAAGCATAAGCAAGTAAAATAAAATAAAATTAACTTCTTGGAGACAAAGCACTTCAATACCAAAATACTTACTCAAGGTATCCCTGACATAATAATTTTTGGAGAGGTTTTTCAAACCTCAAACATTCCATGAGAGGAAATTCATGAATTTAACTCCTCCATATCATTGGAGTATGGTTCCTCTTCATTCAGAGAAAAGAAATGATTCTACAAAAATTCTATTAGAACTAGCCCAATCTGGATAGAAGGAGAGGAAAATCTCTGCTTTTCTTGTACATATTCCCTTCTTCCCTTGGTGGAGAAGAGCTGTGAGACCGCCTTTGAGATCTTGACATAGGAGGAGAAACATTCAGTTGTGCTATCATGACAACAATAGGCTGAGGAATTTCTTTTGGCCTAGGCTACAATGAAACATTATCAACCCCAACAGGAGCTTTCTTCCCCTTCATTGAAGGGTTTGAAACAACTTTCGTTGGTTCAGAGGCCTTGGGGACCAACCCAGAACTAGTGGACTTATTCTTGTGGTTTGTAACCGTAGTCCATTTCTCATCAAGTTTGGCAGTAGAAGTATCCGCTAAGCGAGGTTTTTCAACATCTCATGGAAAAGAAGGTGTACAAGGCACTGCCAAAGGGTAGTTCTTGATCTTGTGGTCTACGGACTAACACTTATAACACATGTTGGGAAGATTAAAATAATTGACCTTCTGGGTATGTTGGATAGCTCCAATTTGGATCTCAAAGGAGTCTTTCAAATATTTGGAAGGGTACACTTCCACACAAACCATTTTCTGGCCCGTTGGGCCTGAAAGAACCTATCTGGCTCAATGCAAATAACCCTCCCTAGCGAGGACACAATATGATTCAAAAAAGGCACACAAGGCAAGGGTAAACTAGGAAATTTATTTTTGCATCCCCTTCTATTAACCACACCTCCCTTGACTTAGTTCGCCAATACTCTGAGTCTTCCCTAGCCAAAATCTATTCATATTCTGCCATTAGTGTTTTTTCTTTCAAGTAATCCTCTTGGACCATATGTTCTTTAATAACTTTATTATTTAGTAGTGATATTTCTTCCTCCACTCTTCCTTTCTATGAGAAGATACTTTTAAAGACTTTCTTATTCCAGTTTTGTAACTTTTGCTTTATGTACTTCAATTTACACATAAAAGTGAAACTTTTCATCACACTATATTTAGGGGCCTCTTTGCACCATTTACCAATTGCTTCAATTAGAGCATCCCTTCTAAACCACATTTTTTCTATTTTGAAGTAAGACTTTGAGTTTTCGTTTTCTTCTATGAGTGACATTTTGACTAGATAGTGGTCTAACCTGACTAATGGAAGGATTTCTTCCTCTATAGAATGGTCTCCTTCCAACCAGTCTTGAGAATAAATGAACCTATCTAACTTCTCTTTTATGCAAAAATCACCATTTTTGATAGGTACCTCTAAGAGATTTTTATGGTGAAGGAACACACCAAAGGCCACCATTGAAGGAGATACTGTTCTATTACCACCCCACTTTTCCTCTATTCTCAGTATAGTGTTGAAATCTCCCCCTAAGATTATTCTTTGCATATCTGTTTGGGAAATTTTATAATTCAAGGTGTTCCATAATTTCTCTTTCTCCCCACTCCTAGTAGGCCCATAAATATTAAACAAGTAAAAATCTTTATTGTTCTTTACATTCTTGATATTGCACAACATCCAATTTGACTGCTTTTCAATTATATTCACATCAACAACATTTATTTTCCATAGTATGCCTAAGCCTCCTATTGTTCCAAAGGCTTTGGAGTAAGCCTCCTCCCATCCAAAGATATAAAATATCTTCTTGTTTTCCTCCTCAATTTTGGTTTCTTTTAGGAGAATGATATCTATGTCTACCTTTTCTATTTGGCATCTAATTAGACACATTTTATTAGGGGTATTCAATCCCCTAATATTTTGTGCAATAATCTTCATGGTTCTTTCTATTGGGTGTGCTCTTCTCCCTTAATGTCTTGTGGAAAGTTCTTGATGCTTTTCAACCCTTTCTCATGGGCCAGCTCCTCCCTGATTTGCTTTCTTGACTTCCTCCATTTCTTCTTTTTGTTTTTCGTTGGCACATCTAGAAATTGTTCTACTATTTGTGTTATGCTCCTATTCTCAATTATATCAAGCTCTTCGACTTCTTTGTAATCACTTTCCAACAAGAAGCCTTCTATCTCCTCTATTGGTTGATTGCAAGGGTCTGCCTTTGATCTGTATAGGATCTAGACTAGTTTGTAGAATTAAATGCTTAATTTTTACAAATGATTATTCCAAGTTAATTAAATCAAAATTAACTTAATGAAATAACAAAATGAAGGAATTAACAAACCGAGAGAAGCATGGTATAGAAGCAAGGTAGTTGCACCGGCATTGATTACAGAAGCTCATCACAATGTGACTACGCCTTCTGTCCGCCTAATAGAGAGACTCCATCCATTAACCTAAAAATCAATTACAAATGCACCACAACCATTCTTCAAGCACTTCGGCAGCGTAACGACGCTCTGATGTGCAAGAATGACTCAAAATAATCTCCTCAAGACCTCTATTCACTTGTCACCTCAGCTTCAATACTTCATCAATACTTCACCTGAAAGAAAAAAACTTAATCTCCACTCTCACCTCACACCCCTTTTTATACAAAAAAAATGAATCAAATTGGTTACTAACCAATTGATTTTACAATATTCCCATATCTCACATAATCCCCCCATTTTACATAATAAATCTTTGATAAATCCCAAAAAATAAATCTAAGCCCTTTTAGTTATCCATTCCCGGGATGATATTGTTTTGATGGTTTTTATCTAATCCCGCGATTCTTTACTTGTTTTAAGTTCAAATTAGAGGCTGGTTTTTAATTTTAAGGCAGTCGGTTTAAACTAACTCAATAAAATCAACCGATGCCTATAATAAACATAGATTGTTCGGTGGTTTATCGGTAGACTCTAGTTTTGGTGGGTCGGCGGTCGCGGGTTCCAACCCGGCCGCTGGCTTTTAAATAGCCATTCGCCAATTTTTGAATAACAAAAATAACCGTTCCCAATAATCTTTTAGAGCCGCGGATTTGGTGCAACGGCTACGATACTATGTTTAGCACGGGCAGGTGGGAGGTTCGAAACTCCCCAACACCTTTTTAACAAACCAAACATTTTTTTTCAACCAACGCCGACGAAAGAGGGAGAGGCCACTTGCCGGACCAGGAGCGTCCCACGTGGTGAGATATCATTCGCCAATAACCGACCGTATGCCGGACTCCAGATGATGACATGTACATTGACCGCGCCGACGGGTGTCGACGCGGGTCACGACTAGGATATGGAACGTCGATGTGGATGATGACTCATACATCGACCGGACATGCCAATGCCTATGCCACCGAACAAATGACACGCGTCAATGCATGATTCACGACCTTGCCGACGCCACCGCCACATCATCGTTATCGCCGACATAACGGACCGGTGACGGACGTACACGGTCAACTGATTGGTCCACACGGATTGCACCACGCACACGCCATCACCGTATTCTCAAGTCCACCAAGTCAACTCAAACTTCAATTCACCAGACTTTGAGCATACCGATGCCTGATTGACGGTATCGAACGCCACCGGAATCGCCTTTGACGCAACTCTTTCGGCGATGATGTCAACTTCACAAATTTTGATGACATCATTTCGCTTCCTCGGACGCCTCTCTCTTTAATCCTAATTTGACCTGTTTGATCAAGCTATAATCTCTTGCACTTCAAACAGTTCTTTCGCCTCCGCTTCGAGTTGCGCTTTTGGAATCAAGACTATGATCTTTCCTCGATGGTGCATTCTAGAGAGAGAAATGGAACTTCACTTTCACTCCAAATATCCATCTATCGCCTTTTTATTTGTGTGGGTTCCACCCACCTTGGATTTTTTGGATATTAGCTTCCTCTGTTTGTTTGTGATATTTTGCTTCCTTTTTTGCAACTTGATTCTTGTGCATAGGGCTTGGGCCTAGTGGTGTCTTGTGTGTAACTCTTGTGCCACCTTTACCTCATTCCTTATAATTTCTATATGGTTTATATTTGTGGCTTCCTTGGGGCTGGGAGTCCTGCTTTCCCTTATTTGTTTATTGGTTTCCTTTTTTCTCCACACCTGGTTAGTTTTATGGGGAGACTTGTTTTTTTGTGTTATTGTTTTTTGGGATCCTTTTATGTTTTAGAGTTTTCCATTCCTCTATTTCAATTCCCTATTTCTAGATCCTTGCTTTAGATTTTTTTTTAGACTACAGGAATTGGTTGGGTATCCACCACCTTATTTACTATAGTGTGCCTAGTAAACTTTTTTCATGTGATTGATGGTGCTAGCACGACACACCCTCTGATACCATGAGTTTGGGGGGAAGACTAGAGCTTGTGACCTCTTGCCAACAACAAGATGCTTTAGCTAATCGAGCTAGGCCTGCTGCCCCAATCCCTGCTTTAGATTTGAGATTTATTTCCTTAGGGATTTCTTTTATTGTTGCTATCTATTACTAATGCTCCCAAAGACCTTCCAATCTTCTCTAAGAATTCCTCAAACTAGAATTTGTGGGTTTCTTAGAATAATACTTGGTGATACCTTGCACAATCACGGCTTCACATGTGGGCCCTTATTGAGAACTTGTGAAATCAAAGGATATTGCAATAAAGACACAAGCCAACACCTTCAAGATAGGTTTCATAAATTCAAAAACTTACGGCCTTCAACCAAAAGCCAAAAATGAACCCACAACAAAATAATTTTGCACAATAAATTGAGGGATCGACACATGGATCTAGTGTGGAAAGTGGTGGGGTCAAAATTTTAAAGGCTTGGACAAGGCACTTAATTGATTTAATAAAGCATGAGTATTTAATGGATAAAAAATGGTTAGAACCAAAGGGCCAATTAAAAAATGAATAAAAAGACTTCAAAAGGAAACTTAAGCGACCCAAAATGGGCCAAAGAAGTCACTTTGAAATTAGAATATAAAGTGATGGGCAACGATGGAGCCTTAGGGTTTTTTAAGTTTTAGGGATAAACACTTAGGAAATTCATAGATGAAAATCCTATGATACTCAAGAATCCTATTGAATAAGTAGGAATGAAAAAATTTTTACAATATGTCTCACTAACAATAAAACTTTTGACTTATACCATTTTCATTACCATTGAAGTACCAGTTTGTAATTATAGTTTGGTAGATCATAATGATGGCTAAACGAAAGATCTATTTGTAATACGATTAGGTTTTTGTTTGTTAGATTTTTAGTTTGACAGTTTATGTTTATTGAAACATTTTGTAACTTGAACTTATACTAATGTAATGTTTGTCTTGTAATCTCTAACACGTTTCTTGGTGTAGGGTTTAGAGTTTAAATAGGTTTGGTCATAGAAGATGATATGTATCTTTCTTCTTTGAACCTTTGGATAATACCATCTTATTACTATATTAGCTATAGTACTATAGAGTTCTTGTTGTATGATATTTTATCTATCATGTTTTATTATGTAGTGTTTACAATTTATATAGGTTGGGCGATAGAAGATTGCACACACACACACACACACACATCTTCTTTGAGCCTACATGATGTAACATCTTATTATGATATGAGGTATAGTAGTAATAATATTTCATGTATTAAAGTTTTCTATCATGGTTTTCTCTATTGGGTTTGGAATTTAAATAGATTTTGCATATTTGTGTTTTCCATTTAGAAATTAAACACCATATATCTCAAATGATCAACATACAAATTGTAATTGATTTGCTTTAATGTTTGTTTGGTCTAAAGTATTAAATTTACAAACTATATCAAGCATATAAGCATTTATATTATATAAAGCATATATGCATTTGCAATGTAATATGAACTTATAGTTGATCGAGTACTTAGATAGTAGTGTGCAATTTGAATAGATAGCAATATGCAATTTGAACTATGGAGGAATTATTTTGATGGGTTACAATAAAATTGGACTAGAAAAATGAATGTATTAATAGCAAAATATGGGAGGGCATGTTGATTTGTGCACTTTCATTTGATTGGTTGAATTTGAATTGTTGGATTGGTTCATTTGAGATTCAAATAGATGAATTTGATGGATGTTTAAAATTTTGAATTTTGTAATAAGTTTGGCATTGGATTGATTTGGTTGAATGTTTGTTTGGTACAATACATCTTAAATTTTTGTCCTCTTATTTTGAAGGCTTGATTGGTGAGCCTTAATCATGAAGTGACCAGTAGTTGAGAGAATATCTCTTGATAAAATTAAGTTGATGAGGAGACATGCGATGCATTTGTTTGTCTAATAGTGTACTTGGCAATGCATTTCATTTATGAAGGACTTTATATTAGACTAACAATAATTTATTTTAGATAGTTGCTTCATATGTATCTAAGACAATTAATATGTCTATGTTTTAAAATGTCATGAGTATCAGAAACAATTTCCATGCAACTGCACTCACACAGACTTTTCATGGAAATATGAGTTAAGTCTTGTATTGAGTAGACATTTCCTTATGTCACGCCTGATTACTTGTGGAAATTGTCTCCAATAATCGACTGGACTTACAGATTTCACATTACCCAACTATTCAAATTTTTGGACGGATAAACAAAAGTAAACAAAGGCAGGCTGTCAATAATTTTTGCAGCGGTCAGTACACGCCTGATTACAGACAAATATCTGTAACATCACCTAAGAATTTAGATGCACAAAAAACCCAACTATTCAAATTTATAGAAATATTTACTAGACTTTCAGACCCATACAAAAGTAAACAAAGGCAAGCTGTCAATAAACTCGATCCCACTCACACAGACTTTTTATAGAAATATTTACTAGACTTTCAGACTTGCCGTATGAACGAAGGCAGCCATGAGAAGTGCATTATAAACATGACATTAAAGTCATAAATTGAAGATCTGAACTTTTCTATTCATCAGATTTGCCATAGAAAATTACACAAGACTATTGAATTTTCTTTTGATGGAGAATGAGAGGAAAATGATGGGCAAGTAAGTGATGGTGCAGAGTTGCCGTGTGGAAATAAAACAGCCGTCTAGAAGACGTAAAGATTGTGGTATAAATATGATAAAGACATCACTATTGACTAGACTTGTGGAGAAGATTAAAGAAACTTTAATGACTTTGACTCACTTCTTTAATCAAATAATATTTGAAGTTTAATTGTCTCTTTTAAATTTATAAAAACTATAAATTTACTTTATTTAAGAATTTAGATCTATTTAATAATTTTTATAATAATTGCTTTCAATTTTTTTTTATTTTTTTATCATATTTAAAAATAAAAAAATTAATTGCATAATAAATTTTTTAGTCATATTATATTTCATTACAATGAGATATTATTTTTAATACAACACCTCTAAATCAATATAGCTTTTTACTTCCCTTTAAAATTACTTAAACAATCAATTAAATTTAAATTTTTCACTTTTATTTTTTAAAATTAATTTATGAATCCATTTTGTCCTCCTCTTTAAAAAAATTAATATGCATGCTTAACATATATCTCTTTTTTAGAAAATAAGATTTAAATTATATCCCATCACTTTCCTTTCTATTTTTAAAATCTAAGAATTTTGTAATATTAATTTGCAAGTATTTATAATAACCAATAAGTCATTTCTGATTGGCTTGCTTTACAATGACATATCATTTAATAAGTTATATATTTTTATTTTGAAGTTAACTTGTATTTTAAATTATTTATAGGTGACTCAAAAACATAAATTTGATCATTGAATAAGATGATCCTAAATTAGAGTTAACTCAAACATGATAAAATAGTAAATCATATATTTTTTAAATAGAGTTTATTAATTTTTAATATTCAAAATCATAAGGACAACATTATGTCAGCTACAAAAGTCCAAGCCTCTCTTCCCTTTTAATATATAAATTTGTTCAACTTACTCAAACTTTTGAGTAAGTGGGGTAATATATCTATTATTGATGAAATTTACTTGAGAAGGTTATATTTTTCTCATGTCATTCAATCTATTTAGTTGAACAATGTGGTAGCATATAATGGATATATTACTTGGTAGGTTTAGGAATAAGTGTAATAAATGTGACATTAGGGTGATGTATTGGAATAAGTATGTATAAGAATAATGTAAGGACTAACTCCATAGGAATATGTGTATATGGATGAGTAAAGGTTAGTGGAATGAACCCAAAATGTACATGTATCAAGATTAAAAAATGTAGCCAACTAAGAGAACCTTTTTGAAGGATGTGGATGATATAAATAGAAGATTAAAAATGTTATGAAGGGATTGCAAGGATATGATGATTTTTCGAGTAGATAATGTGTGAGTAGTGTTCAACAAAAAATATTTTGATCATGAAATGTGCCAAAGATCAATTATGATAAATTAGTAGTGAATTGAAGAAATCTATAAAGAAGATTGTGAGCCTATAAATGGGTAAGTTTGCTAAAAGTAGTGGGCTCTAAGCAGCATAGCTTGTTGAAGCAATTGTTTTTACCAAATTCAGTGAGCTAGAGGTTATTATTAATGTACCTAAATAATCCTATTATATGTAGAAGTAGTGAACCTTAGTTGTGAAAGTTATAGTGAGTAGGGAGTAGTGTACTTCCTTTGGTTAAAGACCATGAAATCCTATTGTAAAAAAATATTATATTTGTGATGTTGGATTTGGAAATCAGATCGAAGTAGCTTAAACATCATGGTTTTTCCCTTGTAGGGATTTCTACGTAAATTTGGTGTTATGGATATGTGCACTTATTTTCTTCTACTTATCATGTTTTGATTGATTAATTGTTGTTGAATAAAATAAATTGTTTAAGTACTAATTCACCCCCCCTCTCAATACTATTGTGTGTTCAAAACATCCCATTAATTTTAACTTATGAGGAAAAATAAATAGGTCCTAGGAACAAGACCTAATGAGGTACTCATGTACATAAATATCTCTCATAAATGAGGGAATGAAGAAAACCCATAGGAAAACTCCCCTTAAAAAAAGAGAAAATCCCTCTCAAAATAGAGAAAGAAAGGAAGAATTAAACTTAGCCCCCAAATATGTAGCCTATTGATGTCCTTACAAGATCAATGCATCTACATAGTAGAAAGATAATGTGAATGAAGAATGTATTAAATTGTTTTTTGAAGTAGGCCCTTATGCAATAAATGATTCACCTTCCTTTTGGAAGAAATAATTTCCACTCCAAAAATGGAATTAAGGGGAGGATTAGGAAGAAGAACTCTAGAAAATATTTACTTGCATATCTCTAAGTTAGTGTTAGATGTGCCAAAGTTCAATTAAGATTCATAGGCCTAAATATAGAATATTGTAATAAGAAAGCATGAAATTATAGAGGAGAGAGTGTGGGAGTGTTTATAAGTAACCTCATGGGGATATAACTAAATTCCTACAAAATATTCAACATGAATGATGATGAAGGTGAACCATAGGATTTAGGAGCTACATGTGTGTCACAATAGAATCATGTAGTAGCAAAGAAAAAAAATCCAAAGAAGTAAATATAACCCATGAAATTTTCCATCAAAGAGAACACAAATAACATCAATAGTGTCAATCAGATTTTGAAAGGTGAGATTCCACAATTAGATGTAGAGTGTTTACTAAGTAAAACTCTCAATAAAGTGGATCTCATAGATATGAAGAAAATTGCTAAAAAGAATCATTAGAATCCCTTGATGAAGAGACTCTAAACTCTAATAGAGTGACAAGTGATGAAGGAATATCCTATAAGAGGAAATATATGTCCCCAATCATATCAACCAAGTCTAAAATATGGGACTCTATAAATAAAGAAGAGATATCTTTTATGAATGTATCCCAATAACATGAATCCATAAGATATGTAATATTTCTACAAAAAATAATTTGGATCTCTTAAAGAAATGAATCTAATCTCCAAAATGGTAACTAGAATATATGATGAATATCCTTAACTACAAACATGGCATCAAAAGAAGGAGAAGTATTAATAGTAATTAATATAATTCATATGTACAAGGTTATCCAAGGAAGCATCACCCTAAAATGGAGAATCAAGGTCTCCATATAGTTTTTGGATGAAGGTTCAAGCAATGAAAGAGCACTCAGTGTACTCAATCTAATACTAAATATCTACATAAATAGTGAGACATATTATTTTATAGGTCATGTCAATGTTGTTTAACCATTCAATCTTATGTTTATGGTCATTTATCTCAATAATGAGTCCAAAGAGATAAGGCATTTGATCCCACATAATACACTGACCTTGTATCCCTTATTTCTAGAACACATATTTTTCAAAAATCATGGCAAAAAAATGAGAAAATTAGTACCAAAATCCATGCTAAAACACCTAAAAATTGCAAGTTTGTCTCAATTCATAATTAACATACCCCACAATAAGACAACCTCCTATAACTAGTTACTATAATGACCCACCCATTAATTACAATATTTGACACTTCCTGATTAGTGAATTTAAAAAATGTAATTCAATTTTGGTCAAGCTTTACAAGGTCCAAAAGTGACTAAAATGATGAAATTATAGTCCAAATATAATATCAAAAGAATTAGAGGATACTAGTATAAAGTAAAAATAAATCATGCACTCTCAAAATTTTGATTAGAAAAGGAGTTTGTTTTTACAAGTCATTTCCCTTGGAAGGTCTCAAAATAATAATTGTGCAATAAAATTGATAAGAAACCTCATTTTCTAGAAAATTGGAGCATAAAATCAAAATAATATTCTTACCATGATAAAAGCATAAAATTCTACTCCATTTCCAAAAAACATCCTTAAAAGCTTCATATGGTTGAGAAGGAATCTCCCAAATTTGATTTATAAATATAAAAACTCAAGTGGAGAGGGGATGAAGACCCTAATTTTAGAGGAGAAACAATCAAATAATAGAATGGTAGATCTTTTGGTGGTAATGGTGAGTGGGTTGGTCACTAGAGGCCAAGGGTGGTTGTAGGGTTGTGATTTTAAGGAGAAGCACTTAGTGTTGAACACCCAAAATACTGAGAGGTGGGGTGAATCAATATTCCATTAAACCATTTGATTGTAATCTATCCAATTAACAAATCACATCCAACAGTAACAATGAATGAAATAATGAAACAATCACAAGATCACATGACACATGAACAATATTTTTACATCTAAAACCCAAAAAGGGAAAAACCACAGTGAGGATTAGCTCACAATATACTAAAACTAGTTATAAGATATTACAAAAGGCTTACTACTAGTTCACACTGTCCAATAGGGATCACAACCACAAAAAGAAAGATAGATAGAAGATAGAATGTACACATGGCTAGGATGTGAACTAATGCAAAATTCACCTTCGTTATGTTGGATTCAGTTCCCTTGAAGCTCAATATACTGACTCTATGCACTTTTTTAGATATTGAATACAAAACACTGCTTCACTTTATAGTCAATATTCATAATATATTTGCTGCTATTTGGATCATACACTTACAAAATTCACATACTTGCATCTCATGTCACATCTACAATCACAAAAATGTCTTACATATACCCAATTCATTCGCATACATCAATTAGGTCGGCCTAATTAGATGTAACCCTATATTAAATTAAAATTACCTTGTCGACTCCACACTTGTACCAAAAACATCTTCGAGTTTGAACCAAATATGCAATACTTGATTTAGGTTTTCATGGACCTAAAATAGATCTCACTAACATTCAAATTACATATTTAATCACCACAACACACATCAAGCATTAGGTCAGCCAGGAAATTAACCTAATCACAAAATCTGCTAACTGATCAACACCAACAATCAATTTGACCACATAATTGTGTGCCATCTGGAACATACAATGTGCTAACACCTGTAATAAATCTCCCAAAATTGAAAATTTTGATTCTTATCAGTGGACCTAAAATGTCACACTTATACATACCCACTTGCACTAGTACATAGCCAAAATTGTATGCCAACCACTGCCACTTCAAACTATACATCTAAAGTAACTAATATGGATCAAAAATATGAATTATAGTCGAACAACATATTAATACTACATAAGTAGATCTTATCAAAATGAGTGAATGTGGGACCAAAATACCCATTATCGAATAAACTTTGTTCACCAGATTAGTGTAGATATCAACAATCAATGTTGACATCAATGACAACTCATTAAGGGGCTCCTTCTTCATTCTTTCAACAATATCCCCCTTTTTCATTGATGAAAACATGTGCCAAAAATGAATCTCTCCAAAAAATCCAAACTTCTCAAAAAAATTCCAAAAAACTCCAAACATACACCATCTCCCCCTTTGACATCAAGGACAAAGGGTGTGTTAGTAACACACGTAAAATCCCCCTTAGATGTATATGTACAAATAAATAATTGAAAAGAATGTGTTGACCCCTTAGGGAGTTGACCCAAAAACTTAAACCATCTGCATGTACAATGAAAAACTGAAATAATGAAAGAATATAAAAGTAGAAAAATAGCTAACCGGAGGTGGAAGATCCTTCAAGATCCTTTAGAATGGCTTTCCACACAAAATTTCCTTCACTCCAAGTTTTCTTGGTTGCTACAAGTGACCTATACAATGATTCTAGTTCTATTAGACTCTCCTCATCCTCTTTTGGAGTACTAGGATTTGAATTTATCTTTGCAAGCCTTTCAACATCAGCTAGGGCACTTGATACTGGTATATGCTTGGTTTTTGCCAAGTCGCCAAGCTTTCCAAACCTCCTTATGATGTCATTTTTTTGCCTCTATAATTTGAAGAATTTGTTGTACATGTACTTGATGGTAGTCCAACTAGTGTGATCCTTGTCTTGTGTTGGATCATAGGCACTAGAGGCAATGGTTAATTGAGACTCAATTGAGTCCATTAGGTCCTTAATTCCCCGAGTACCATCCAATCACTTCATGCAATATAGAAATAGAGTCTTCAACTCATCTTCACATTCTTTGACATCCTTTAGGAATTTCTCTACTTTATCATGTGTTGATGCACATCTCTCTTGTAGATCCAACAACCTCTTCTATTCAAACCTTGTTTCAACTTTGTTTTCTACCTATCCTTTCAGACCAGAGGCATACTCCTTAAGAGAATCTACTAAAAATTTAATATTTTCAACAGAAGATAAAGAATTTTCAATTGAAGTATTGGGGCTAGCATCCTACAAGGTCTTTATTGCTTCATTTATTAGCTTTGTTCCCTTTTGGTGAGTTTCAATTATTTCCTTTCTTCTAGAAGCATGAAAACATCTCCAAGATCCAACTTCTGAATAGGTAAGATCTTCTCTAGATCCACACTTCCTTGATGCATAGGGAGCTGCAACAACTAAGGAGGCACATCAAGTTGAAATCTTATTTTCCTCGACAAAAGACACTTAAGAGGATTGTCGGAGAAAGACTCTCCGAATGGCTTAGATAAGTCAATGGTCTTTGGTACTTCTTCTTCATTCTTTCTCTCTTCAGAGTCTTCTTCATTCTTTGCTTTCTCCTCTTCATTAAATGCTTTTTCCTTTTGCTTATCTTCATCCTCCTTGTCATAATCTTTCTTATTATCCTTCTCTTTCTCTCCTTGCTCTTCTTGACCTTTCACATTTTGATTTTCTTCATTTTCCTTTCTTGCATCCTTATCCTATCTACCAAAGTTGTCCTCAGTGCCATCTACATCATTCTTTTCCTTTTCTTGCTCTACACCTTTATTTCCATCTTCACTAATGGGCTTATTAGTGTCTTCTAGAGGAATGGAAGTCTCTGGGGAAGTATGTGTTTCATTAACCAGTGATGGGGAGGACACAACATTCTCTATATCATCAATCATAGTAGTATTTAACATTGGTGTTTCCTCTCTAGTACGATCAATTTCACCTTCCTCTTCCAAGACCTCTTTAAATATTGGCATGTTTGAATTAAGGGGAAGATTTTCCTCTGCATCAGTAACCTTTTCCTTTGTTTTGGGTGTGGAATCAGGAAACATACCAAATTTTTTAGCAATATCTTTGACCTTCTCAATAGTTTCCTACTTCATCTTTTCAACCTGATCCTTTTCTTTTCCCATAAGAATTGTAACTTGTTGGTTAACTCTAAACTCTTTAGTGTATACTTCTATTAATGTAGCTTTATCATATTCAAATAAGGAGGATCCAATTTCCACCAAGACATAGTTTTCATTTTGTCTTATGTTTCAATGGACTCTCACCTTCTTTCTATCAAAGCGTCCCAAACAATTCTAGGAAGCTTTTTCTTGATATTGCTCATGTAAGCTTCCAAAACAATAATGTATTTGATAGTAGCTTTAATAATTGTGTTCCTATTCATTTCATCAACTTCTTCATACAATTTTGTTGTAGCTTCTAGCATATTATCATAATATAACATATTGTTAACTAAAACATATAGTTTCATGGGAGTGTGTGCCCTTATCGGAGGAGACTTCTACCTTTTCTTTTTCTTCGAATGGCATCCCTTTGTCTTCTTCCATTTCTTCTTCTCAGGTTTTTCATGAACATGTATAGTAAATGCTTCATTTTATCTTTTAGTTTCTTCTTCCTAAGATGTGTCTACAATATCCACTTTTTATTTCTTAGCTTCGATGCTTGCCTCTTGTGAAGCACCTTCACTACTCTCAGTAGAACTGCTTATTTTCTTTCTTGTTAGTTGTTCCTCCTACTCTAATCTTAGGTCAATTTCTTCCTCAACAATTGTACTCAGGTTCTTTTCTCTAAAATATTTTTATTTCTTTCTCCTTGTAGAGGTAGTAGGGGTTTCTACTAGAGTCACATTCTTCCTCTTACTTGCTCTTGCACTCTGTTCAACTGGAGTAATGATTTATTTAATCACGAGAGCACTAGCCTCCACCTTCTTTTCTTTACCAGTAATAGTGGCAGCTCTAGAGGACTTAGGTGGTGTAGAGGTAGGGATGGAAGCTATTCTTCCTAATCTCCTGGGTCCGGAGGACTCACCTGCAATATTGGCTTCTCTTGCTAGCCTCCTTAATCTTCTCTTCTATGTATCCTTCCCTTCTATCCCATTCCTCTATTGTTTTCATTTCTTTTCTCTTGATCTCAGGTTTCTTCAATTCTTTGTGCACTTCTTATGATTTTTCCTCATATGTGCCATACCTTTCCTATGAGGAGTGCTTAGGACTCTTGAGCAATATGTCCACATATCCATTAACTTCATCTTCAAAAACTTCATAGCTAGGAGGCATAATCCATACCATCCTTGGTTCAACAACCTCAATAATACATTCATTAGATGTAACAAGAAAAGTTATTTCCTTTGTGTATTTGTCCATAAGTTTAAATGGAATTCTCTCCCTTTCATGCATCTTCTTTTGAAAGACTATAAAGAATTTAGTTAAGGAATCATCTTGAGCTTGTAAGCCACCTAAGCTATGCATGTAATCTATAATTTGATGTGCCACTGGTCTTCTCATAACCCATATAACATCCTTTCTTTCGAAAAGCTTTCTCATGAAGTAGAACAACAAACATACAACTAGAGTGCCAAACTTAAATGCATACTTATTTTCCCTTGTCATCTTCAAATTCTCAAGAAGATGTTGCTAGAGCAAATCACAAAAGTCAAAATCCTTTCCATTGACCACCATTTCATGTGCAACATTGATAATTGTGGCTAATATTCAACTAAATTTTCTTTGTTTGCAAAATAGATCTTATGACCTATCATCATGGAAGAATATCTCACATCAGGGTTCCATATAGGTTTAGTTGTTAAGGCCCTTTTTTCATAGGTGGCACTGGTAAGTTCCATAACAACTTCATTCTTAACTGACTTGAGTATTGGTACGCGTTCGATATAACACAACCCTATAACATCCTTTCTTACTTTCTTAGTTATAAGTCTAGGCACATCAGTCCATAGGAACTTCTCATGTAGTCTACTCAGTGCTAACCTCACATATTTGGCATCAACATCACAACTGTGATTAGGAAACCAATTCCAGACATCTAGCTTCTTCCTCACTAGGTTAACATATTCTTATTTTACAAGGTGATCATCACTAGTAAGCTCATCAGTCCATAGTTCTTTGATTTTCAGGTGATTATATTCTTCTAGTTGCCCATGTATGTGTGTCCTAGTACACTTCATAGGAAAAACCCTAAATGGAATGCTTGAGAAAGAATTGACATGGTCATTATCAAACAATTTCATTGGATATCTCTTAAACTTCGGTCTAGGCCTCTCAGTGATGTGAAAAATAGTTGGGGTAGCCATTTTAACCTTAATTAAAGCTCAAATTCTTAATAAAATAGTTCTTCTTTAAACCCACAAAGCATAAAAAGTTGTAAATACCTCTTTATGCGCAGAAAGATCTTGAGTTTAAGTACACTACACCAAATTTGCTTTGAATTTCCTTCAAAACTTCTTCAACTCACTCTACTTTCTTTTAATGCACAAATGTGATTGAAATCGACTTAGAATCTCACTTTATATATCTTTCTGATCTACCCTAATTCCACATTAAATGCTTCAAATTTCATAAAGTTGATAAACCTTTTACTGATAAACAATAAACCCTAAAACATTTCACATTTCTTTAGATTTGCACATTTTCTACTAGTTTCTTCTCCAAAAGCTTATGCATGTTATTTTTCACCAGATATCTTTGTGTCACTTCTTGACACCTCATATTTCTAGGGGGTTGTTCAATTTTTCTATTATTGCTCCCCTTAAGCCCATGCCTAGGTTTAATTTTCAAGAGAATTATTTGCACTAGAGGGAGGTATAGATTCATTTGTAGTTCTATATTCTACTTTGTTCTCAGGCTCTTCTTTATTTCTCCAAATCTTTTCCATTTCCTTCTTTACTTCAGTAGGATCAATTTTCATCATAGGTTCATCTCTCTTTTCCAAATTAGTATATCTTCCATTCTTACTTCTGCAAAAATTTGAAATGTGTCTAGGCTTGTTGCAGCTGTAGCACACAACATTTTTCTAACCAAACTGACCTCTATTCAATTTAGATATAAAATAGTTAGCTTTGTGTCCAAATACATTGCATGTATAGTGCAGTAACCATTGAAATATTGAATCATTCTACCAACATTATATATATTCATCATCTAAGTTCTGTAATCAATAGCTCTATGTCCAAATTTCTTGCATGAAAAACATTGTCTGAAGAAGGATCCGACATTTTGATTCATTCCACTTCTACATTCTATTGCCTTATGTCCAAATTTATTACATGAAAAACAAATACTATTAAAATATTGGCACCTTTGAGCATTTGGTTGACTAATAGGGGGTCTTCTAGCATTGCTTCTTTGATTCCTGATTTTTTTGTCATTTCCTCGAGTCTGTTCTTGATTATCAACCTTGTTTGGGGTTCGATTAGCCTTTGAACTTTCTCCTTCTTCAAGTCCCAAACCTCCTTTATTTTTAGATGGTTTTTTCCTTGCAATTAGTTCATCAAGCATTGTAGAACTTTTTTTAAATTTTCCCTCATGAACTCTTGCTTTTTCCAAATCTGATCTCAAAGTTACCACTTCTTGTTCAAGTCTTGTGCATTCATCAATATTTCTTTTTACCATTGCATTCAGACGTTCTTCAATTCTTTTCTTTTCTTCCATTTGCATTTTTAGTCTGATGATATCTTCATTTGCTTGCCTCAATTGTTCATTGAATTCCTTATGTCTTTCTCTAAATAAAATTTCTTGATTTTTTCTCTCAATTTTTTTATGCATTCATTTACTTCCTTGAGATTTTCCTTCAGATCTTTGTTTTTTCCTTCAACTTTTTCAAGATCTTCAAGAGAAACTTTAAGTTCTTTGTCAATCATGCAACCATCTTCTATGTATTCAATGGCAGAAATTTCTTTCGGAAGAGTAAGATGCTTTATGTCGTCCATGTGTTCAAACTCTAAGATCTTCCTCAAGCTATTAGGCTTCTTAGAAGGAACCTTTCTCTAATACCAACTTTTGAACACCCAGAATACTGGGGGGTGAATCAAATTCCATTAAACCATTTGATCACAATCCATACAATTAATAAAAAACATCCAAAAATAACAATGAATGAAATCATGAAACAAACACAAAATCACATGACACATGAACACTAGTATTTTTGGGTGGAAAATCTAAAAAGGGAAAAACCATAGTGAGGATTAGCTCACAATATATCATAACCAGTTATAAGATATTACAAAAGGCTCATTGTGAGGACACATTGTCAAATAGGGATCACAACCATGAAAAAGAAAGATAATAGAATGGCCACACAACCAGGATGTGAACTAATACAAAATGCACCTTCCTTGTGATGGATTCAGTTCCCTTGAAGCTCAATATACTGAATCTATGAACTTTTTCAGCTACAGAATACAAAACACTACTCTCCTTTACAATTGCTCAATTTTCACAATACATTTGCTACTATTTGGATCATACACTTACAAAATTGCATACTCACATCTCATCACACATCTTCAACCACAAAAATGTCTTATATATACCCAATTCATTCACATAGATCAATTAGGTCAACGTATTTAGATTTAGCCCTATATTAAATCAAAATTGCCTTGTCAGCTCCACACTTGTACCAAAAACATCTTCAAGTTTGAACCAAACATGCAATAATTGATTTAGATCAGTATGGACCTAAAATAGATCTCACTAACATCCACATTACATATTTAATCACCGCAACACACATCAAGCATTAAGTCGGCCAAAAAATAGACCTAATCACAAAAAATGCTAACTGATCAACACCAATGATCAATCTAACCACATAATCACATGCCATTTGAAATATACAATGTGTTGACACCTATAAGCAGTCTCCCAAAATTGCAAATTTTGATTCTTATCAGTGGAGGAACGCAAACCAGTTTACACATACCCACTTGTACACTATACATAGCCAAAATTGTATGTCGAACTATTGTCACTTATATCTTTCAAACTATACATCCAAAGCAATTGAAATTTTGAACACATATGTGAATTATAGTCAAGAACAACATATATCACTGCATTAGTAGATCTTATCATATGAGCGAATGCAGACCAAAATACCGGTTACCGAATCAACTTTGTTCACCGGATTAGTGTAGATATTAACAATAATGTTGACATCAATAACAATTCATTAAGGGGCTCCTTCTTCATTCTTTCAATACTTAGGTGACATACATATCATGTAACACTAGTGGTGGTTGGTGTGTCACTTACATAGTGGAGGTTGGGAAACTATTAATGATGGTAATAGTTTGTATACTACAATGCTAAACACTAGTAGTCAACCCATGAACTACACTAATTACTAGAAATTAGTTATTTTTTAAAATTATTTGTACCATACACTTGCATAGGGATTGTATTTCCTTTCGAAGTAATTTTTTCCCAACTTTACCTACACCAAAATGGATAATTTTATATGGAAATAGGGTTTTGGGGCATTTCAAATGCCTTGGTGGGTTTTTTTAGCTTGAACATACCTTAAAAATAGCTATTTAAGTAATGTCATGCAATCAAACCTCCATTTGTAAAGTAGCTTTATAAACTCCAATTTTTGAAAAATGAATCTAATCTTGAATTTTTCAAGTCTCTTGGATGCTATGGAACAACTAAAACTTAAAACCCTAGATGTTTACCTTTTTGTCAAACCATTTCCATTCTCTAGATCATCCAAGGATGCAAGATAAGATCATGCTAATATTTAGGAAAATATATATGAAAATTTATTACCCCCATTAATCTATGAAATAATAGAAACTAAAAGATATACCTTAGCACTAAGGATTTGATACCATGTTATAATTTATAAAATATATTAATTCATAATATATTGAAAGGATTAACTATAATGAAATTGTAAATATAAATGATCAAAGATCAAAATAGCATCATAGAGTTAGTTTTGGAAGACATGTAAATGCTCAAGAGACATACATCTATAATAAGTAAAATAACATTTAATATAAAGCTAACAAAAATTTAATCAATTATATATACATTCAATATTTTAGAATGGTTTAGGAGGATTTGGATTAGGGAGAGACGTGCTTGGATTCATTTGTTTTTTGTCATTTTTTCCATCCTTGTCACTTTGTGCCTTCAGTGCAAGAAAACCTTTAATCTTCTACATTTATTTGCAAGTTTTTTTCCTAGTCTCTTTTATGGCCTCAAACTATTTCAATCTAGCAGTTCATGTTGGTTTTTATTATTTCACAACTTTGAGTAATGACACCACTAAAAAAGTGCCCAAAAAAAAATTATTCAAAGAATTTTACATGAGGTAAGCACTCTAACTCTAACAAATATGATTTTACCCATCCCAAAATTTGACAATGCATACTGTAGACACATAAAATGTACCGATTGACATTGCGCATCTGATCCTGATCACTAACATCGTTTCGTCCTGAATCATCCTTTAGTCTAACTGTTTAATCAAATACCCTTATCTGATTAAATTCATCAATATTCATGAATCTCTTAATTAAATAAACTAGTTATCTCTTCTCGATAATTAAATTAATCATCTTGATCTAATTATCCTATTTAATTAAATAATTTATTTTATTTGATTAAATATCTAAAGTCTATCTATTAAATTAAATAAATTAAAACCTTATTTAGTTTAATCCTAACATCATCTCTTTTAATTAAATAAATCAAAATCTTTATTTAATTAATTTCTTATCACATTCTTCTCATTATTTAATTTAAATAAATCCATAAATTTAAGTCAAATAGGTCACATCATCTAACCCCCTTTATTAAATTAATTAACTTTGATTAATTTAATCTCCTTTCATGTCCCATCCTTCAACTTTTACCACTTGCACATGAAAATAGATTTAATTGATTTATTAAATCTCTATTTTCTTCAACAAGGCATTTTTTGGGAATATTCTCCAAGTTTGAATTCAAAATCCAAGTTGACATGTACATCCAACAAGGCATTTACTCCCTCTTACATGTCCTTTGCCTTGAGCCAAGTGGCATTCAATGCATTCTTTCTTCCCTCGTGCATGTCATTTCAACAAATTCAAAATTCAAAAATATGCATTTATTCATACAATCATCAAAACTTGTACATCCTCCATCCACTCATAGGTTGACAAGTGGCATCTTGCCATTGCATGAATGTTAGTCCCACATTGCTATATTTTGGACATTCATCCATCTTCTCATTCTATAAATAAGAGGCTAATCTCCTCATTTCATCATCCACAATTTGAGTAAAGTTACTATGCTCAAATATTTAGTAAATTCCATCCATTATCATTGAATTTTAGCTAGGTTATGCAGATTTTTCCATTGGAGCACTCACCATTCTTCATCAAAGTGGATCATTCATCAACATTCATCAATCTTGCTTCATAGGAATTGGGAAAAGGCCAATTTTCACATCAAATTGGCACCAATTCCCCCATGGAATCACGAGTTTGCTAGTTTAATTAGGATTCAATCTCTATTTTATTATTTTCTCATTGTGTTCTTCATCTCTTTTCCTAATTTAAGCTTTGTGGATGGATTTCATGGGGAATCCTTGTTCTTGCTTGCATTTGATAATCTAATGTGTTTGTTCTTATTCTTTTGTAGGTATTAGGATTGGGGTTCGCACACATACAAATGGTTAGACCAATTTACATTCATAGAGTATTTTGTTGGGAGAACTCCCCTAGAAAGCATACTTCGTCAATGGATTAACAAACATTGGACCTTGCTGTTGAAACATTCCTATCATTCTCACACCACCTAAGATAGATTATTTATTTTTTTTAATTTTTTATTGTCTATTAGTGTAACATAGGATATGGTTGCATATTTGGTTACATGGTTGAACTTGTAAGTGCTATTTTAAACACACGGTTCATCAATATTAAGAAATATTATAATTATTTTTCTTTGATATGGTATCAAAGCATAACAATCCCTGTGTGTCTATTAATTTTTATATTTGAACATCCTCGCAAATGATGTTGTGGTTGGGAGTGTAGAGGTTGTAGGTGATAACACTCAATCAAATACTCTAAGGATTTTCTAAGTCGCCTCAAATTTTGGGCATATGGAAAATTCACCACCAGCAATTCACCAACAAAAAATTCACTGCCAACAATTCACCGCACAAAAAAACTAATTGCATGAATTTTTGGTGGTTTCCGTGGCGATGAATTTTCCCGCAATGAATTGTTGATGATGAATTTTTCATCGATGAATTGCTGGTGATGAATTTTCCTAGAGCCCAAATTCTAATATTTAAGAGCCCACCAATAAGGAGTATTTATCGTTGCTCGCATATCATGCTCCAGTGAAAGATCTAGTAATGTTTACAAGCATCGTGTGAGAGATCTTGGTGTTGCTCATGAGAGATTCTTGTCATAATTATTGATTTGTTGCATGTAAGGTTGGCATTGTTAATACCTGATCCTTGTCGATGATCAATGATGTCTACGAGATAGACTTGCAGGAAGCAATGAGAATCATTTCATTGAAAAATCTTGTGTGTAGAGCCAAAGTTTGAGTTTCCCAATGACATTTGTATTTCCAAGATAAGGACGCCTAGATTGCTACCCTTTTCTCTATAGTCGAAGTCATTTGACAGATCATTGGAGGGGGTGAATTCTATAATGGGAAACTTGTTGAGTTTGAGTGAGCTATAATTGGTTAACTACATGATTCGTCATAACCAACAAATTGTGACTCAGGATGACATCCATACATATCAAGCTTTAGATTTTAACAAGCTTATCTCCAGACTCCTGCTGCGTCAAAGAATCCATGCTTGAGGGAGGTAATTAAGAGTACTTGTAAGTCAGCAAGTAGGAAGATGTTGCTTGAGCTAAAATAATTGTGCCGCACCAGATCACATTTTTCACAAATTCTATTGTTGCTTTACAATCTAGGTAGTCTTATCCTGAGGCTATTGCTTCCATAGATATAAAATTTATGAAGCATTTTATGCAACCATCTGAGAGCCTACCACTGAATGTGCTTAGAGCTGAAACTAGTTGTGCTACATTCATTGAATATATTTTGCTTGAAACTCAGAACTATTGCAAAGCCATTCTTGAAGGTTTTTCAACTCACCTTTATTTTTAAAATGTTAATTTTATTTCTAAATTATCCTCTCCTTTGTGACAGAATTTTGATCTGAGTGATGAGAAATAGGAAAAGAAAACACTCTTTATTTTCCTAACAAAATGGCAGGAAGTTCTCCTAATTTCTTCTCCCAAATTCTCAGTCACTATGCAGGAATAATTATTTTGTTTGGAAGACCAAACTCAACTTGAGTTTGAAAAAGTTTGGAATGTGGTTAGTGGTGGAACAACACAACATCCATGTGATGCTGATGAGTAGAAGAAAATTGATCAAGAGGACAGAAATGCCAAATTGATCACCATGTTCAGTGTGTCTGATGAAGTTCAGCCTACTATTTGAGACTCATCTACAACCAAAGATGTTTGGGACAAGCTACAAATGATGTATTAGGAAAAGAATTAGAATCAAATCCTGAATTTGTAGAGTCATCTACATAACCTAAAGATGATGAATTATGGAGAATAGTTAAAATCCTTTCTCAAAAGGATTGTTGAGTTGAGAGCTTTGTTACAAGTGTTGGGAGGGACTTTTGATGATGCAGTTCTAGTGCCTATTGTTCTATGGGCACTACTTTCCGCATACAAAGTGTTTGTGACAACTTTGAATGTCATAGAACAAACATCCACTTTTGAGAAGCTTGTAAACCTACTTCATGAAGAGAAGTCTCTAAGCCAATATCATGGTGAGGAGGATCATGTCATGACCACACATCATAAAGGAAAGAAGCCTATGAAGCAATTTGGTTGACTTCCTAAATCTGGTGATTCTTCCGGATTTCAAAAAAAGTGTCAAGTTTGTGAAAGGATTAGACATGATGTAAAAAATTGTTGGTACAACTCCTTAGTGAAAGGATCATCCAACACTAATTGGATCCAAAGAATTCATTTCAAAGTGACAATAGATGATGGGAGTAGAAGAACAAACAAAAAATACCTTGTAATGCTGCTAAAGAAGCAAACTCTCCAGAAGAGGAATACATTTTTTCAGCTCACACTTCAAAAGATAGTTCACAATCAACCTCAATTTGTTATGTCGACTTAGGTGTTACAAAGTACATGATTGGATAGGAGTGGTTTCTCACATTGCAACCTCGTCATGGTAAAGTATCTCTTGGAGGTGATACTACCTATGACATCCAAGGTATTGGTGATATCTCCTTGCAGTTTGACATTCATTGTTTTAGAATCACTAAAGTTTTGTATGTGCTAGGACTAACCAAAAATTGCCTCTTTTAATCAATTTCTTGATCACAACCTAAGGATTGAATTTGATAAAAACTAGGACAAAAAGGTATGTCTCATCCAAGATAATTCTAAGGGTGCAAAGATTGTTGCAAGTGCTACAAAAACTGATAAAAATGTTTAGACTTGATACAATTACCAATAATCAAGCCTTAGTGACTAAGGATAATGATCTTGCTATGCTATGGAATCGTCAATTTGGTCATTTAAGCACTAGTTACTTGCTAATGTCACTTAGTAAGAAAAACATGGTCAAAGGGTTACCCTCACTTGAGAAGTTGGTGCCATTTGTTCTAGTTGTCTTGCTAGAAAGCAACATAGAGCACCCTTCTATCCTAGTGAGCATCATGCAAGCCAACATTTGTATCTAGTGTGTACTGATCTATGCGGGCCCATGACGTCTAATCACAATGGTTTTAGGTATTTTCAACTCTCTTTTTTTATGATCACACAAGAAAAATGTGGGCATATTACTTGAAGAGTAAAGATGAAGCCTTTTCCTACTTCAAAGAGTTTCACACTCTTGTGGTGAAAGATACAAATCATCCTATTCGTGTTTTCCACTCAGATTGAGGGTGGGAATAACTAGCATAGAATTCTCCACCTACTTGAAGGAAAATTTTATTTGGCATCAACTAACTATAGCATACACACCTTAGCAAAATGACATTATTGAATGGAGAAATTGTAGGAGTTTTAGGTGAACTCCTCAAACACCCCAGAATCACCTAAAAAACTTCCACAAAAGAGAAATGATAGAAATATCATGCTATGATTAAGATGCAAGGATGCCAAATTGAATATGACATGATTACAAAAGTAAAAAATGCCTAAATATATAGGCATGAGAGAAAACCTAAGATGCATGAGATGTTGCCATGTGTCTTAATCTAACAACATGTGACAACATGTGAACCCTATCTAGATGATTATTAAATGTTGAGATAAGTTCTAGAAGGACAACTCATCTTCTAGAAGGAATCTTATCCCACCAAACAAGGAAGGGAATATTATCCCATTTATTTATGATTTATCTAATAATACAACCTAGGACTTAATTAATTAAATGCAAGACCTAAGTTAACTTATGCTAGTGTAATAATTAATTAATTGATTATGCTAATAGAAATCACATTATCATGGAGATGGTTCAAAACATATTGAAGGATTCTCACTTGGGACATGCATATTGGGCTAAAGTTGTCTATACAACAATTTATTTTCTGAATTATGCACCAACCAAAGAACTTAATGGAATCACACTAGAAGAAGCATGGACAAGGGTAAATCCATCAATTTCTCATCTTCGTGTATTTGGTTGCACAACATACATGCACATTCCTTAAGCAACAAAGAAATAAACTTGATGAAAAATATATTAAATGTATTCTTCTTGGTTATAGTAATGAGTCTAAGGCATATCGTCTTATGGATCCTATCACTAAGAAGATATATATCAAAAGAGATGCATTTTTTATGAGAAGAGTGATTCAAGTTCATCTTCCACATCATCACTTGCTACAAATAGTGATCCAATATTCAACATGGATGGGAAAATAATGGGGATGTTGGTAATCAATCTAATTCAACACCCAAATATGTTACAAGACCTTTGCCTAAGTGGTATTCTAGTACCATTTGTGATGCAAAGCTAGATGGAGTCCCAAACACTTCCACTTCAAAACCAAGTACTCATAACATGGCTCACAATGAGGTAAATCTAGCACTAATGATTTTAGTTGTTGATAATTTTGAACCATCTAATGTTCAAGAAGCACTAGAATCAAAACCTTGGAACGAGGCTATGGATGCAAAGTATCAATCCCTGATGAAAAATAAGACTTAGGAGCTTTTTGATCTACCACCTGGCAAGAAAGAAATTGGATGTAAATGGATATTCAAAACTAAGTTTAAGGAAAAAGATAGTACAAATAAATATAAGGCTAGGCTTGTAGCTAAAGATTATGCCCAGAAAGAAGGGATTGGCTATGAGGAAATATTCACTCCCACAACAAGTATTAAAACCCTTACAATGCCTTTTTCTTTAGCTGCACAATTTGGATGGAAATTTTATCAAATGGATGTTAAAAGTGAATTTATCAATGCATATCTTAAGGAGGATGTCTGTATGACCCAACTAGAGGGATACATTGCACCTAGTAAAGAAGAAAAGGTATGCAAACTTGTTAAGTCCCTATATGGTTTGAAACAAGCTCCTAGAGATAAAAATTGATGACCATTTGCTACAACATGGTTTCAATAGGCATCCATATGATCCAAATCTCTACCTCAAGGATCAAGGGGGGGAGATTGTGATAATTAATGTATATGTTGATGACCTAGTTATCATGGGAAACTCAGAAGCAATGGTTAAGACAACCAATATTGATCTCAAGAAGTCATTTGATATGACAGGTACTTAGGCTATTGCACTATTGTCTAGGATTAAAGGTATGGAAAACTAATCACCATATCTTTTTATATCAGAGAAAATATGCCAATAAATTGCTCAAGAAGTTTAGAATGATGGATTCGAAACCCATGTCTACACCTATGAAATTGGATTTGTATTTGTTTATGTCTGATCCATCTCCTCAAGTGAATGCAAGTCTCTATCAATAAATGATTGGAGGTTTGATTTACTTGAATTACACGAGACTAGATATCAATTTTTCTATTAATTATCTTTCAAGATTCATGCAAAAACCAAATATGTTTCATTGGAAAGAAGCCAAAAGGGTCTAGAGGTATATACATGGTACAATGAATCATGGTTTGGAATATAGAAGGAATGATCTATTCTTCTTGATAGGATATACAAATGCAAATTATGTAGGTTTTGTTGATGATTGAAAATCTACATTTGTGTTTATTTTCTTCTTAGGATCAATTCTTATTTCTTGGGGAAGTAAGAAACAAGCCACAATTTCTTGTTCCTCAACATAAATAGAATATAGTACACAACAAGTGCAACAGTTTGTGAAGCAATTTAGCTATGTCACATATTAGAAGTATTGGGAGTACCTCAAAATCAACCCACAATCCTCTATTGTGACAATCAAAGTGTTCTCAATCTTGTTCATAATTCAGTATTTCATGAATGAACTAAGCATATTGAAGTTGATTCACTTCATACGAGAACATGTTCAACAAGACAACATTCAACTCTAATTCTGCTCAACACAGGGACAACATGTTGATATCTTCACCAAGCCTCTTGCACGTGTGAAGTTTGAATCATTTCAAGATTCTCTTATTAGTAATTTAAAACAACGATGTAATAAGGGGGGATGTTGGAATATTCCATGATTTGTACACCACCTAGGATAGATTGTTTATTTTATTTAATTTTTTTATTGTCTATTAGTGTAACATAGGATATGGTTGCATATTTGGTTACACGGTTGAACCCATAAGTGTTATTTTAAAGCGCACAATTCATCAATATTTTCCTATATATTTGCAGACCTACTAGAGAAATATAATGATAAAATATTATAATTTTTTTTCTTTGATACTTGCATGGTGTTTGTCTTGATGATGTTCAAAACCTTATCAAAGGGTTCTTTATTTTTTGCTTTGCCAAGGTCACCTAGACTAAGGGCATTCTCAAGAATGACTTATGGTATTTTTGTGCATCTGTGTTAGTATTTCAATTTTGAATACATTATTTTTATAGTTATTAGAGTTCCTTCATCTCCCTCTTCCTTCAAGGCTTACTCACCTTCGCATGGGCATCATCATGGATGCAACCTCTTTACTTGAGCTAACTGAGAGAATTGTGTTAGGAAAAATGATGTCTCAACCTTGCAATTATTAAAATTTAATGTATTTGAGTGTGAGGGATATAGGGGGTACCCGAGGTTGTGGGATTCAAGGTCTCATCTCCCTTGTGGATGATTCTAGGGGTTGCATGACCTGATGGGGCCCCCAAAAGTCATATTTTATATATATTTAATTATTGTAAATTTGGAGCGTTCATCATTAGGTCATATATATTATGGTGGAGATTATTTTGGCTTTGCTTTCCCTAGAAGGCAACCCTATTGTATAATTGCATTTTATTATGGTTGTGTATTGCAATATTGTAGTGTGTGAGAGTCAAATACCTATTGAGTTACATTTGAATCTCTGTTGGTGATAATCCTATAGAAGCTTTCTTTGTAAGTATATATTATAATCTTGTTGATTTTTGAATAATATATTGGGGGGATTTTGAAGTGTGGGATTTTTCTCCACAAAGAGTTTCCCCACTAAATCACTTTGTTGTGGCGTGCATAATATATATGTTTATTTATGTTTAAGTTTTAGTAACTATTAGAAATATCTTTTTTTTTTTTGCATAAACATCGTCTTAATATTAGTGTAGGAAGTTGTTTCACTACCTTAGCTTTCACACAAATTTCTCCCATGCTTCTCCCCCAACTATAAAAAGTAATCATGGTTAGTGAGCCTATTCATAACGCACTTGTTGATGCTTCATCTCTTCACCACCCATAAGATGAACTTATGCATGGCTCGTTAGAGGTTCTTCCAACTGGTTGGTTCTAGGAAATTCCCTCGATTGGCTCTTTCCATTTCACCTACTCATGCAACTAAAGAAGAATATAAAGATAAAGAAAACAATGGGTAGGACCCTTCTATGGATACTCCAAACATGTAATTGATGTATGTGGTAAATTAGATGACTAATATCCTCTTCCTAACCACATTGTTATTTCTCTCACCACCTAGTGACTGTGTTTGTGTTTATATGCTCTAGGCTATTGCCCTATATGGGATTTAAGGGTGTGACTATTTCCACCCACTTTTTTTGTAAATATGTGTACAACTATTTTTTAAATTGTAATATAAACACTTATTCATGAAAAATGTGTATTAGAATGAAAAAGAAATAGCCATAATATATAGCCTTATAGTTTCCAAATATAATAAGGATGAGAAAAAGGAAGAAACAAAAAATAAGGGATTTCCATCTAAGTTCCCAAATCCAAGAGGAAAATGAAAAAAAAAATCTCATGAAAGAAGGAGAATATGATTGAAATCATTATCCTATCCTACATAAGTAATAAAAACAAATTATATTAGTAAACTTTATAAATAGGTACAATATCATACTTAGGATAGAATATATCCAAGGTGAATAAAATATTAAATTAATAGGTAATAGAGATCTATCTCTATAGGATCAACAATTATATCCTAGAAATCTATGTCCTTATAGGAATATCATATATAATGCTATATTTCATAATAGATGATGCTAATTTATGATCATAAAGTATGACTTTATGAACCAATGTAGCTTATAAAGGTGTATGCACTTTCATTTGTGATGTTCCAATAGATGTCTTATTGTTAGTACATGAGAATGTGTAGTTTATGATATACCTAAATTTTTTGTCTCACTTGTATTTATCTAGATACCCTTGGTTATATTATAACAATCATTGGGATTCTAATGTCAACCATCATTATACCACATAGTGTACCATTTATGCTCACTTCCATATATATATATGGGTATGTGCAAGATCATGATGGGCCAAAAAGTTGCAATATGATGGGTATGTAGCTGACGACTACTTTTTTACAAAAAATTGATGAAATAAAAAGGGTTTTTAAAAGAGATTCTCACCTTTCCACCGATATAAATTATACTTTACTTTAAATTTAATAAATTGTTATTATTCATTTTCTATTCAAATTATGACTAAAGTTATGATTGATAGGCTGATTGAAAAATATCTATAGCTTTCAAACAATATCACATTTTTTGAATCCAAAACATGTGTCACATTCTATGCTTTGCATAATATAAGATTAAAAAAATAAAAATTGAATTTCATGAAGTTTTGACCAAGTTAAGGTGGTCAGACATACGAGTTTTTATATTTTTTAAAAAGTTGTAATAAAAAAATTAATAATTAATTATTTACTTGAAAAAAAATACAAAAAAATATGCATCACATCGGGGCACGAGTTCTCTACTTATATCTAAAATATTTTAAAAAAATATTATCATTTTATGTGGTTAAGGTGGTTAGACAAACACCTACTTCTTACTTTTTCCTTGAAATTTAAGTACCACTACATTGAAATTTCAAATTTTCACCAAATAGATTTTTTTTTTTTAAACAAACCTAGTAGTTTATATACTACATTCAATTTGTTATAGATTCTATTCTTACATATTTTTGAAATAATATAGACAACTTATTCAAAATTTTACATCAAATTGCCTAACTCTGATTTTTCTGATTTTGTTGTCACTTAAGGGCCTGTGTTTTTCATGATGATCTTGCAAATACCCATATATATCATTAATTGTTATTGTGTTTAATATCTTCATCTACTTTTCCCTCTAACAAAGAAGAAACAATCCTTCCATTGACATTTATTAGTCTTCTACTATTTGAAGTGATAATAATGCCAATCTTCAAAATTTTCTCATATGAATCAATAAAAAAAAACTCATTCCATTCACTATAAACTTACACTAATTTTTTCTCCTATAATTAAAAAATATTCCTCATATTAATTAGGAACTCCTTGTTGGTGATTTGAGTTGTAGACCCCAATCTTGTATTTAGGTTGGGAAATTGAGGACCAATTGCTAATGTGGGTAAGATATCTTTCACTTCTAGATCTGTAACGCAAAAGGGGGTTTCCCTAAGGTGTTGGGTTGATGATTAAAGTATGATTGAACACTTCCTTATAAAAAACTATACCCATTGCACAATGTATCCCAATACTAGTGTCAAAATATACCTATGTGCCAGTTTGGAAATGTAAGGATTAACACCTTATTAAACATATATTGTACCATGTGGATGTATGAGAATTTATTTTGTGATAACCCCTTAGATGTTATAGACATTCAAACATGGCAGTAGACCACACAAACTAATGAAAATAAAATATATTTAAGTTAATGTTTTATGGTTGTTTTGATGATGGTTGTGAGAGAAAACCTATAATAGATTAGTGCCTTCATCCAATTAGGTTACAAAGTCCTTGAATCTACTCAAACATGTAATAATTGAAACTAAGGTGATGCATTAATGAATACACCACAAAATAATAGGTATTCTAGAATCACATGAAATTTAAGATCGACACATACATCTAGAAAAACCAGAGATAGTTAAATAATGCTAAATGATTCTACTTAGTAATCCATGCACACACACGAAATTTAAGATCGACACATACATCTAGAAAAACTAGAGATAGTTAAATAATGCTAAATGATTCTACTTAGTAATCCATGCACACACTCATATATTTTCTTTATCGTTCTAAAAAAATATCTTGTAAAATATTTACAATAATTTTATAGACATCTAGCTGGCTAACTAATCAAGAACACATTAAGAAATGGACACCATGCACAAAGAGACACTCAATAAAGGTTGAATATTACTTTAATCACCCAATATACAATAGTTACAAATGTTATTACAAATTTGGGAGTGGACCCTGATCATTAGAACACAAAATATCTTTACTCGAGATTGGAACAATGAACCCTCTAGTTCTACCATGTGAGTTCTTTTGTTTGTTATCTCCTCTCCAAAAAAATGTTATCCTTTGTCTTCCTCTTAAAATGACGATAGAGGTAGATATATCGATGATTGGAAGGTGTGTGGAATGTTAGAAGGCCATGCTATATAAAGAACCCTAAGTGTGAGCCCAACCAACACCCAGAAAAACGTGTCCCCTACAACTCAATCTAGTTGCCTAGAATCATGTACAAAGCATTCTTCTTATTCCCACCATATTTTTGCATTTATGATTCATGGGTTTGAGTGTGAGATTGAAAGAAATTTTCCATAAAATCTATTGAAATCATGTCTTTGGGAGGGGGGAGACATGTGCAAGAAGTTGGGTCCACAAAATATTCAAAAAGTGGAAACGTTTTTCCTAATTTTTAGAATTTGTCACACTTCGACTGAAAATTTGAAGCACGTACATATTGAATCTTAAAAGAGTTTAGTGATATGAACTTTAGTATTTTGAGTCTAGTTTCAAATATGTAATTTATTCTAATACCTAGATGATACAAATTAATTTTTAATAGGTATGTATAAAAACCACTTTTCAAAAGTCACTCTTTTAGGACCATATCATGCATATGTACAAACACCATAATTTGACCTAAATAAAATTATTTTTATAATTGCTTTTGGGGAAAGATGTGCAACAAACTGAAGATTGATGAAGATATTTTTTAATAATTTTTTCTAAATATATATATTTTTATCAATTATTTATTGGCCCTAATTGTTGTTTTTGAAAACCATCATGTGTAAACACCCTAATTTGACCTAAACTAACCTTTTTTGAATTTTTTATTTTATAGAAAATTGTTTGTAGATTGATGTCATGTAATTTTTTTTACAAAAAAATTAATAGTTGGGTTTATAAATTTTGTTACGAAAGCCTATGGTTTTGTACACTCTTCTCCTAATATGATGGGATAATATGGAGCTATAGTTGTTGGGGGAATATGTCAAATTCTGGTTTTTATAGTCATCTCTCAATATGCTGGGGAAGTTCATCAAAATTCTATGAGAATTGCAAGCTGATAGTATGTAACATCTGTCTTTAAGAGCCTTGTCTAGTTTTTGAGCATGATAGTTTGATACAGAGTAACAACTGGCTTTTAGAGCCTCAATCATATTTTGTAATTGATTATTATTATATCAATATAAATATATAGGCTTCGCCTTTTGCTTAAAAAAAAAGATTAAAAAAATAAAACACCTGAATTTTCAAGCGTGTGGACCAGTTTCCTTAGAAATTAATTAAAAAATAGAAAAATAATTCAATCATTAAAAACAATTACATGTTTGAAAACTATCTACATTGTGATCTATAATGGGTTTTAATTTCATAAACCAATTCTGAAAAAAAATTATTAGCTATATTGCCAAAGTCAGTTATTTCTTTTGACATTACCTTGGTCTTTTACTTATAGGTCCAAGGCTAAGGGTTGAGTTACCAAGCCTCTCTTGAGCCTAAAACCAAATAAAAAAGTGGGTTGGGATTTCATTTTTTTAGAACAGGTGCATGCTTTAAAATGGGTACCCATTTAGAAACGAGATCCCGATCTAAGGCTCGTGATCCCATTATCATTGACATTATTTTGGTTGAAACTTCCCCTCTTCATGAACCCAATTCCTATATTTAATTGAGAGTGTCACTTAAATAAAAAAAAAATTACAAATCATAAATGGGCACTATAATTTACTTTGGATCCATGAAATAACACAATAAATTCTATTAAGGAATGTTCCTGGATCAAGGTGTGGGTAGTTGCATAGGTGGTTGAGTTATAATTATATTGCAAAGGGATAAAAGCTTTTGTTCTAATCCTTTTCAGAAATTCGATGCCCATGTGAACCTTGCAAGAACTTTATCGATAAGTGAACATGAAAGAACTGTATTTGGAACTTGTCAGGAGTTCTCGTGATTTTATGAACCATTATAGCCTTTGATGCTTCAATTTTTTCCTTCTATGGAAAATCAACCTCCAAGTGAACCTATTGGGAATTGGATGTCTATCGGGCCTTTGTTTAGTTCACATATGTTATTCTGCAAACCTTTGTCCTCCTCATTTATTCCTTTGTGAGAATTATACCTCTATTATAATATGTAGGAACTTTATTGACAATTGAACTTCACGTACAGGGAAAATAATCAATTCACTTGGATTTACTTACCAACCTTTCCTTTATATTTTTTCTTTTCTGGAAAGTTGACCTTCAATTGAACATGCAGAAATCTCACTTGTATATGAGCTTTACTCTCTAACTGATTCACTTAGCTGCATCGAGTCCAAAAGGGTCAAGGAATTGTTGCTGAATTCCATCAATTGGATTTGAAATTGTTTAGTCTTGGCCTAATGTTATATTTAGCTATTTTCAATCATTACATAAACTCTACCTCCAACTACACCAAAAAGACTTAGAATCGACATCTAAACTTCTTCCTTAGTACTTTCCATAGATATTACCCACTACTAAATTGCACCTTATGACCAATTAAAAATATTGGGTTGGTTTAGTTAGAATTTCCCACAAAAGGCCAATAGCAAACCAAAACCTTGCAAGTAGACAATATTAGATCAAAAGTTTGCTTGCATATAATATATCCAATTTTTATCTAGTTTTCTCCAAATTTGAATTGGGGATACCTATTTGGAAGTTCTACAGGATTATATTTAGGATTTTTGCATTTGGTTACTTAGGCTTGAAGAAAGGAATGGTAACAATGAAAAAAGGTAAACCATAAACATGATAAACATAAAAAAAGGGGAAATGATACACAAATAAATGTGGTGCCAACACTCTCAAAAATCAAATCACTCACATATAATGGGAAAAAATCAAATAGCACCTCATCAATAAACATAGGGTGGAGATCAAAATGTAATTTACATTGCTTATGCATCTTTATATATGTTTCTTGTTGCAACATTTCTAGGGTATATGAATGTGGATTATTTTATGGGTAAGTACATGAAAATGGGAGACTAAAAGGGGGTCTTAAGTGACCACTTTTATTCTAAAATCTAGAGAACTCAATCTTGGATGAGAAATTGAAGATAATTACACTCAAAATTTTAAGACATGACAAAAACAAGAGTTATAGTGCTCTAAATCTACTCTATAAAATAATATTATGTTTTGAAAATGGTGGATATGAAGGGGTTCAAATAGGGGAAGCACACAAAGTGATTTCTTTGTCAAGAAAAATAGCATAGTGTCTAGTGTACTCCCCCTAAATTTTATTTTTTTTAATATTTAAAAAACTACTTTAGTGAAAAATTAGCTAACACCATGTAGCTTATGCTTGATTTTTTATTAATTTTTTAATGAATATATGTTTTTTTACTAATTTTCAAAATGAGCACATCCTATAAAATAAAAGATTGAGCATGCTCCCCCTTATTTTTTAAAACTAATCAAAAATAATTTTTTACTGTGTATAGAATAGACTCTAGAATGTAAAAATGTATTTTGTTTTCAAATTTTGATGAATAGATAAAAACAAAACCAAATATACTATACATAGGTTTTTAACAAAAAAAAATATGACACTAGCAAAAGAAATTAAAGATCAAAACTATAACATATTCAAAATGTAGAAAAATACATGGTTAGAAAGGTAAGAGAGCTTGATATTATTGTGGTATTTTTTAACTCAGCGTTGAAATATGTGCAAACTTGATGAAGAGCATGCTTGAGATTTATTCATTTTTTATAATTTATAGAAAAAAAGTCTTTGAGTGTTGACATGTAAGTCCAACCCTTTGGGTTGGATGCCCAAGGTAAATCTAACCCCGAGGTTTGATAATCCCAAAGAAAATAAAATTGAGGGAGAGACAAGAATATTTAGACAAGAGTGAGATATAAATATTTAAAGAGATAGAAATAGGGATAAAGGGATATAGATCTCCCTCCATCCTAGGCTATCTCTCCCTCTCTTTATCGCTCCCCTCTCTCTTCCCTCTCTATCTATATCTCATTATCCATATCTCTATATACCTCTATCTCCCTATCCCTCTATAACTCTATATCTACTATCTATGTCTCTCCCTCTTTATCTATTGAGCTCTCTCTCCTTATATCTCTCTATCTCTCCCTCTCCCTATACATCTCTTCATATATTCCTCTCTATTTCTACTTCCTTATCTCTGCCTATATCTCTCCATCTACCCCTTTGTTCTCTATCAATTTATCTCCCTCTCCCTTTCTCCCTCTATCTATCTTCATATATACCGATATCTTCCTCTCTCCCTCTCTATCTCTAGATACCTTTTCCTATCTCTCCTTCTCTCTCCCCCTCTCCATAATAGATCTCTATATCTATATCTCAACTTTGCACTCTCTCTCTCTCTATATATATATATATATATATAAATACATACATATCCATATTTATCCTTCAATCTCTTTCTCTCTTTATCTTTATCTCCTTATCCCTTCATCTCTCTCTAGCCCTATTTTTATCCCTCCCTCTAGATCACATCCTATCTCTATCTATATTTTTTCATATTTCTATCTCTCCATTTGTTGGTTTACAAACTTATCACCTAACTCCACATTCTCATGCCCACTAAGGTCAAATGTAACCATAGTTGAATCGGTAATCATATAATTCTCAAACCGATTCTTTGCTTATTTTAAAAGGTGGCAGCTACCTTCATTTGATATTCAAGGAATAAATTTGTATTGTTGCTTTTAACTAGAAAGAAAATAAAGGAAGGGGCTTTTAACCAAAAAACTTTAAAGGTATTCATCAACTTCATAAGATAAAACTAAAAATTCTTCACAACCCAAACAAAAAAAAATATCACCACAAAATCTTTATTCATAGATAAATGATACTATAGTAATGCAATGACTCAAATATCTATCATTCCAATAATAGATCAAACACTGGAAGAACATTCAACATAAGCATAATAGATTCATACACCATAATTCAAAGAATATGAATGCATAAATTCCACTGTTTTCTTCTATATCAAAATAACATAAAGCAATATTTGAAAATAACAGAGTTTTTATCTAATGAGTAAATCAAAGTTTTCCCAAAAGATCTAAATCACATCAGTCAAATCCATATTTAAAGCATAAACAGATTGTCTTGGTAATAATTTCTTGAAAGTAACCACACCGAATAATTAAAAGAGTTATAAACTTAAAAGATCCAAATTAAAGAAAGTGTCATGGAATACTAAAAATTAACTACGCATCATCTCCCACCACCTCAACCTCTTCATCTTCCATATTTTTGACTGCTTCTTGTTGCAACAATTTCTCTTACACCTTCATCCTGGTTTTGTAGTCCTTGTACTTGGTAATAATTGTGAGTAACTCTTTACCCCCTTGAGTTGTGGTGATTTGCAGTCTAGTTCTTACTTTGGTTAGAGCTGCTTTAGACTCATTCAAGGTGTCAGGCCTTCTACTTGCTTTGGTTTTAAAGGAAGTGAGATAAACTTGCAATCTACTAAGCTTCAAGAAGGACTCTTTAGTCATGGTGGTAGGATCGACCATCTTCTTGTTGAATATTTCTCTGAATTTCAAACAAATTTCCTCTGAATCCAGAATCCTTTCATCAAAATCATCAATTATCTCCACTTTTAGGTCATGAAAATTTCCTTTAATCTCCACCAGCATGCCCAGATATCTTTCAAGTACTATAGAAATCTCCTTTACCAGGGTGTCATAGATGCTCAATTTCCACTCCAACAAGTTGGGCCATGAAGGATCTAACTCCTTTGGATCACTTACAATTTGTTCATTGATTAATTTCATTCGATCCATGGAAATCAATTCTTTTATTTCTTGTGAGAGTAAATAGAGACTATTCTGGTCTTTCCTAATCCATCGTAGCTCTGTCATCAATTCCTTCCTTTTATCAACTACTTGAGTGTAGAAAATCACAAAATTACTAATAAAGAGGATAGTTTCTTCAAGCATTTCATCAATCCATTCGCTGACATTTTTGGAATAGCTCAGGTTCTTTCTAATTAATTGCATTGTAGAACCATCAATAACTTTTGCCTGAAAACTTGAGGCTCCACTGGATAAAGAAGGGGGGACTATAGAAGAAATAAAGTTAGATTCAAATCAAGAACTTGGGATTGCAATGCCACTTTTTCTTTCCTTTCTTCCTTTACCCACTTAATCGAGGTGTTGACTAAATAATTAGCATGATACACATCCCCTTCAAGTGTTTGAGGCCCCATGTCAACATGTATGATTTTGTAGTCAACTACTGTTATCTCATTCTCATTTAAATCTTTTGTTAGATTTTCAATTTTCAATACTTGGTTACCATAAGTAGGATCAATCAGCATTCTTGATATCTTCTGAGCTTTCCTTGGCCTTGAAGAAGTTTGGAGCAAGTTTTCAACTGTATCTAATCCAACTGTTTTTGTAGGAGTGTATCTCCTCTTTTTCTCTACTGCCTTTCTTAGCCATATTGGGGAGGCCTCAATCAAAGTAGAATCCTTATTCCATAAAGAAATTTCTCTAGACTCACCAGGAGTAATGGGTATATTTTTCACTGGGGAAGAGAGTACTTCAGACAAAGGAGGAAAAGTATTATCTTCAACAATTTTCTTAAAAATAGCATCAGAATCCTTAGGCGCAGGCTTCGTTTGATTGACCTTTTTAGGAGTAGAGGTAGATGGGTTGTCCTATTCACATAATGACTTAAGTTTAACCATCTCCTTAGGCTTCTCACCATCACCCCCAGGCTGTGAATTTGCACTAGAAGACCTTGTAGCCAGTCTCCCTGATGATGTACCCACTATAATTGTCTGAGAGGACCCTTGTTCATTTTTCTAAGAAGATTTTGGTTCTTGAGTAGAATTTGCAACTTGTTGCCATTTTCCTTCCATCTAATCTTGAGTTCTTTTCATAATTGGAGCAACCCATATATTCATATCCAAGACTTCATTTTCACTCCAGCTGACCTTGGGATAAGATTTATTAGACAATTTCTCATATTCGGGGTCAATGACCATTGAATCTTCAGTTGTGCCCTTAGGAATTTGGAAAAGAAGACTAAAATTGTGTATCTATTTGAGGGTTAACCTCATGTAATCTCTTTTTAGGACTTCATTTTCATCAACACAATCTTCCCAAAAGTCCTCAATAGAAGGCTGATGTTGATATGAATTTCCTCCATATAAATTTTTCTTCACAAAAACCTTACTATCAAAATTATCCCTCATGAATAAATGTTGGAGATTATATTCTTTTAGAAGTCCTTCAGTACATTTGGCCATCTAATTATTTTTGCATGTGAAAGATGGAGTTGTCAATGGGAAATGATACCCCTGCTTCCCCATATTCATGTATTTTACATTTACAACGGTCATTTGTCTACAAACCTCCAAGAACACCAACAAATCTTCAGGATATCTAGGCAATTTTAATGGTGCTTTCTCAAAACCTCCTATCCTCAAGTACAAAAATCTATCAAATTGAATATAAAACTTCCAAATCTTGATACAAGAGACATTGACTCAGAAGAAAAACACTTTTTAGGATTTCCATTCAATTTCCTTACTGCTTCCATTAAGAATGCATCATTGATAAGGGAAAAATATCCCATTCTAACTTGATTAGTAAACTGAGGGTAGCACTTATATACAGGCATGCCAAAAGTTGGAGCTATCTGTGGTTTTAATCCTAAACAAAATGACCATTAACTGGCTATAATATATGTTAGGAAAGAATATAGATGGAAGGTAGAAGTTTTTTGGAAATTGGCTAATTGTTCGTTCAAATGGAAGAAAATTATCTTAGCCTAATCAATGAACACATTTTCATCATAGATAACCAAAATAAACTGACACATCCAATCTTCAAAAGACTCAATTTGCACATTCTTAGCAATGCAATGTAACAAAGCATTGACATCTTCTATTTCCCCTTTGAAATGCATTGTTTTAAGTTTAGCAGGTAGTTGTGACTTACCTCTTTTCTCCATTTTCAACCACCCTTTGGCCATAGAATTCTTGCACCAGTTCTCATCGACTTTGAAAAACTCACTAGCCACTGCAATAGGCATGTCCTTTACGGGTGCTCTTTAAGGAATCCTTAGCGCATGAGAAACAACTCCAGGAGAAATTTTAGCAACAACAATCCCATCCATAACTTTTATTTCCTATTTTTATGGAATGTATCTTCTTACGCATGAGCCTATTAGGTCCACACTTAGAACGGCTTCTGGAAAACCCCTAGCATGAGCTAATCCTCTTTCTAACAATTTTGTGTTAATAGCAGTTCTTTTTTCACTTTCCAAATGCACCCAAAGTTATAGCTTAAAGGATCCCAGCTCTGTGTCCCTTACAATGAGCCAATGATTTTCAATTCTAGACTACATGAGCTCATAGTACATAGAGGAACACTCATATGCTTGAAGAAATAATTGTCGATGATAGAGGTGTTATTTCAAGCTCAACCAAATAAATCTTCACCACCTTCAGTCATGCAAATGACAAGACGTGTGTTTGGTGTTGAATTAATATGGCGCTCTATTTTAATCCTCAGTAAAGAAAACCCTAAGATTTGTGTGCTTTACAAAAACCCTTGATAAGACATCTCCAAGTTGTATTGTATGCCTCATTAAATGCATAGGCAGCGCCTTGAAACATGTGGGTGAACAACATATTACCTTGTCATAGAAAACTAAAACTTGATAACTCAAAGTCGGGAGTTATGAAGTTATGGAAACCTCTGACTACACAATGGACTGAATCACTTGATGCCATAAAAGAAGGACAAGTCTAGTCATCGGGAAGTTAGGAAAAACACGAACCCAATGACAAGGTGAAAAATAATACTCAACTCCAGCGACTTAGGTTTCAAAACTTATAAAATGTGCGACAAGGAGTTAGAAACTTAGAGGAACCCATGAAAAAGACTAAAATGAAGGCAAAGACTTTAGGCTTGGGCGGAAAATAAAAGATTAAAGACCAAGGAAGACAAAATCAAAGGGACATGATACATATAATTTACCCATAGGTAACACCATCTCTCTTATGTCTTCCTCTCTCTATATATCCATATCTTTCCCCACCTTCTCTTCCTATCTCTCTATCTCTCTCCATACCCCTCTCTAGATCTCTATATCTCCCTCTACCTATATCTCTCCCTCTCTCCCTCTCCCTCCTCTCTCTTTATCCATATCATTCTCTATCTCTATCTCCCTATCTCTCTATTTGTCTTCCTAGATCTCTATCTCTCCCTCTATCTATATATGTCATCTCCATCTCCCCCTACCCTCTCCCTCTTTATACATTAAGTTATCTCTACCTCTCTCTCTCTCCCTCCCTCTCTCCCTTCTCTCCTCTCCCTCTCCATCTCTAGACCTATCTCTCTACCTATCTCTCCCCTCTCTCTCATCTCCCTCTCTATATCTCACACTTTATCTCTACCAAGCTCTCTATTTCTCTTCCCATATTTCTCTATCTCTCCCACTCCCTATCTCTATCTCTCTCCATATTTATTTGTTTATCTCTACTTCTCTTTATTGCACATCTATCTCTCTCTCTCTCTCTCTCATATCCATCTCTATATATTGAGTTGTTTTTCCCCCTCTTCCCTCTCTCCCTCTCTAGATATATCTCTATATATCTCTACCCCTATCTCCCTCCCCATCTCTTCCCCTCTCTCCCTCCCACTTTATCTATTCCTCTATGTCTCTCTCTTTATCTTCCCATATTTACCTATCTCTCCCTTTCTCTATATCCACACCTCTCTTCATCTTTATTTTTCTATCTCTAATTCTCTTTATCTCACCCTTTATCTCTTACTAGATATCCCTCTATATCTCTCTGTATCTATCCCTATATCCCTCTCACTATCTATATATTTATCTCTCTCTCTCTCCCCCCTCTCCCTATCTAGACCTATCTCTGTACTTATATGTATACATGCCTCCTTTCCTCCATCCCCCCTCTCTATATCCATATCTTTCTCTTTATCTTCCCATATTTCCCCATCTTTGCATCGAGTTATTTCTCTATCTCCATTTCTCTTTATCTCACCTCTCTTTGTCCCTCTAGATATATTTGTCCACTTTATACCTCCCCTTTTATTTCCCATCAGTTATAGTTGATATGAGAATTCTTAATGGGTTAATCATACTAAAATATGCCTTTGGTAGTTGTATTATCCCTTTCCCAAACTTCAATTAAATACCCATTTGAAAATATCAAAAGGTGGCTAAAAATTCATCTTCCCTCTTTTGGTCTTGTCAAAACTTCAAGTCCCACAAGGATTTTTGGACCAAAATTCTTGGTTCCAATGTCCTCCAATCACCTAAGTTCCCACCGCCTTTAGTTTTTTCAGAATTTAGGGTCTTGAAAGGATATTTAGACCAATTCCAAATGTCAATTTTCTTTCCCTATCTTGACTTCCTCTTCCCATCAAAAATTTGGGTCTTGTAGGGATTTTTGGAACAAAGTTCCTGGTTCTAATGTCCTCCTATCACTTGATTTCCTACCACCCTTGAGTTCTATCACCTTTAGTGTTGAAGTGAGAAACCCAAGATCTTCAATCTACAACACCAAATAACCTCCACAAGAAATAAAGAGAAGCAACAATGGAATATACTATTCCACCAAACAATAATTGTGATATTCTACAATACAATGCAATGCAATACAAAATATGCTAGAGATGCCATGCTTATAAAATAAGGGATGAGAGATAGGATAAGAAAAGATCATGACAAGTGTCTTAATCCTATCACATGAGACAACTAACTCATAACTACCTAGGATGATGTGAAGTCTAGATAAGACAACTATGACTTCTAGAAAATGCTTATATATCCTAAGTAAACTTAATATGTGAATTAAGTCCCCTAAGTCCCTAATAAAGGAATTAACTAGGTACAAGAATTTATTCACACCAACATTTAGCTCTTGTAATAATTTTGGGTCTCAAAATGGAATTTAGACCAAGTTCAAATTTCCATTTTCTTTCCCTATCCCTACTTACTATTTGGTCTTGTTGAAACTTCAAGCTTGTAGGGATTTTTGGACCAAAAGTTCATAGTTCCTATGTTTTCCCATCACTCGAGTTCTCATTGCCTTTGGTTCTTGTCATAACTTTGGGTCCCTAAAGGACATTTGGACCAAGTCCAAAGTCCACTTTCTTTCCCTATCCCCACTTCCTCTTTTGCTCTCATTGGAACTTTGGGTCCCATAGGGATTTTTGGACCAAAGTTTCTAGTTCAAGTGTCCTCCTATTGCCCAAGTTCTCATCACCTTTATTTCTCTTCATAATTTTGGTTCTCCAAAGGACATGGACATTTGGACCAAGTCCAAATGTCCATTTTCTTTCCCTATCTCCCTTCCTATTTTAGTCCCATTGGAACTTTAGGTCTCACAAGGATTTTTTGACCAAAGTACCTAATTTCAATGTCCTCCTATCACCCAATTTCCCATCACTCTTGAGTTCCCATCACCTTTAGTTCCTATCAAAATTTTGGGTCTCAAATGGACATTTGGACAAAGTCCAAATGTCTATTTTATTTCCCTATCCTCGCTTCCTCTTTCAGTCCTATTAGAACTTTGGGTCTCATATGGATTTTTGGACCAAAGTTATTGGTTCCAATGTCCTCCTATCACTCGAGTTCCTATTTCTCCTGATTTCCTATTTCTCTTGAGTTCCCATCGCCTTTAGTTCTTGTCAAAAATTTGAGATCCAAAGGGGGCTTTGGGCAAGTTTGTCAGATTTTCATGTTTTGACCCAAAAATTGCCATTAAGATTGTAGTGACTTTTCCAAACACCACTTATGATTCTTGGACCTATATGAATGATTTTAATGTTTTTTTACCAATTACAAGTGGAAAAAATGGCACCCATACTTAATTTGTTGTTTGTAGACTACTTTTCTGTTAGAGGGCCATCCCTATCAGTGACATTTTTATTAATTTTGTGGGGGTTTCTTTTCATTATCCATGGATTCATTAATGTGGAGGCATATATAAGGTTTCAAGGCCATTCTTGTGGGCTTTCACCTTGGGATTTTAAGTACACATTTTTGTATATGATTTGTAGGGTAGTGGCTAGGGTTTTTTTCCTAGTCATGTACCCTATCTCTTCTACAACCTATAGATAAATATAAGGAGCTTTTGTGCTCATTTAAATCGTTTTTCCCTAGATTTTCTCTAGCACTTAGGTAACCTTTGTATTTTATAGTTATAAAATTGGATTTTATGCCTTTGCATTAATATTTTATTTCACCTCTTATCAATGCTTGTATCTTTTGTAATGTTTGATCTCTATACATGTATAAAATCTTATCTTTATAGGCTCTATATTTTGCTAATTTGTTGTAAGTTTTGATTGAGGGTAATCTCTACCATTTTTTATCCTTCAGATATTAACCTTTTTCCTTTCTTGTAAAATTGATGAAACTTTGAACTGTGTAAACTTCTTTAGTAATTTTGTTAACTTACTTCGTAATCAAAGGTAGGAAGTCTAAACATCTTTAATCTTGGTGCATCACCATTTTTTCAAATTTCAGCATTCTCTTCTCCCTTTTCCTTCTATAGGTTTATAGATTAGGATTAGTGTAGAGGTATCTAGTAATGGGTTGGACTAGTATTGTTGTATCTAACTTAGAAAGTAAGTCGACCTTCTCTAAAGATTTGACCTTTTTTTCAAGGTCCCACATCTCAATGTTAGTTCCATTGTGTCATTGGAATGTTGAATACATTCAACAAGGTACAATTTCATGTGATAATAGTTTTTGGTATACTTAGTGGGACCAAGCTGATAAAATATTTTCATCCTATTGAGAAAGTGGTGCCATTCTTAGTATATTCAATCTTAAATAGGAATTCAACAAGGTACTTGGTGACTTTGTAATCAATTTTTGGTGACTGTATCAGATCAATAATCTTGGTTCTAGATCAAACCTACAAATTCATACCTAAAATTCAAATAATGGTATCTTCTAGAGGTAATTTTCAATATATTGAACTATTATTTTCTACTTCCAAAAGAAGAAATAAATATTATTTATCACTAGTGTGGAGAATTAGGGATTTTGTAACTCCACCTCTTAGATCTTAGTCCACACCACCATTTAGTAGATTACTTCAACCTAAAACTCTTACCACCCAGATAATCAAACCATTATTTCATATGATTGTCCCTAGAAATCAAGTGTTTGCCACTTTTAATGGTGGTAGCCCTCTTGTGTTAGCCCAAAGGGATGGAATACCTGTGAATACTTTGAAAATTACTCCTCATTTCATGTGTGAGATGCCTACTACTCTAATAGAAAACATCTAAGACATGGCCAATATATGTTCCATACACAGAATCCTAAAAGACAATATGGTTGTTAGACTCCTAGCCACATCCTTGAAAGGAAAAACATTACAATGATATAAAGGTTTGCAGCCTACCTCCATTTACAATTAGGATGATCTAGGTGAAAAGATATGTGAAAATTTTGAGGACAAGAGTGCTCACTTATCCTTGGTGGAACAATTAGAAACAATTAAGAGGGAACCCCATAAATTCATGGGATATTTTAACTTCAAATTTCAAAAGACTTGGGATAGAATCCCTACCTTGGTGAAGCCTTCTCCTATTCATTCCTTCCTATACCATTTAAGGGATCTTAACAGTGATGTGAATATTCAAATACAATCTATGGGTGGAGTGACTCTACCAAATGTATATGGAATTTCCATCATGATATACAGTTTTCTAATACAATATAGGAAAATAGCCCCAAGACTACCAATGCCTTTATTCCCAGAGTTTCTTCCTCAATGGCCCACATTGTCTCCTATTCCAATTGCATCTACTAGTCAACCATCTATTTCTACTACACCTTCAAATGAATTGCATGAGCTTAAATCCTTATTGCAAAATTTTGGTAATGAGTTGGTGACAATAAAGAGGAAACAATCTCAAAACAACAAACCTTACTAGCCTTAAATTCAAAATCACCAGCAAAATATGAAGTCATATCAAGGGAAAAATTAATTGAATTATGCCAAACCTTTAAATAGTGTAAATGTAGCCACTACTAAAACTTCAAATGATCTTGTTCCAATTTAGAAAAAACTTAGCTTAAGAACATGATTGGTGTTACCCTTGGAATTAGCCACATAACCAAAATACCTATCAAAATGGAGAGTTTTCACAAATTCTAATGTTTCAAAGTGAACCCTCAACTTTAGGACAAAAATTTGATGCAAACCAAGTAGATTCTAGTAGACAAGATCACATGCTACTAGAATCTACATAGGCCAATTGGCATGAGGTAGAATTTTGTGGCCTAAACCAATTAAGTGTTGATGTAGTGGCCTAGAACACAAGGTTGAAGAAAAGAGTAAGTATAGTGGAAAATATTGCATAGTTGGTCAGGCATTAGTCTCCCAACCACTCCAAGCTACTATAGTTTTGAGTACAATAGGTAGAAAAACTATGCTACAACCAAATCTAATTATTGGAAAGGGTAACAAAGAATAGGAAAAACTACAAGTCATCCAATCAACACAGTTAGACCTTGCTATTCCAAGAGTTTCATCTAATTTTATTAAACCTCATTTCAATATAGTTGATCAAATGAATAAGGATAACTTTAACGTCACCATGTGGGAGGCTCTATCCATACCATCACAAAGATATTTTTTGCAACAAGCGTTGGAAGGGCTTAAGAAGCTCAATGATATGCTAGCAAAGAAAGCAGCTACTCTACCAACTAGCCTAATGCAACCCAAGGAAGAGGGGAATTCAATTAAAATCAGTAAGTCACCCCTTTCTATTTGTCCTTAATTATTGAAGATCATATAGTATTTAATTATATGATTGATTTTAGTGTTAGCAGTTTTGTTATGCCAAAAAGGTAGCTAGTCTCCTTGGAATTAAGTATGAACCTATGACTAAGGGAATTGTACAATTGGATGGTACTATTTTCAAAAAAGAGGGGGTCATTAAGGATTTAAAATTGGCCTTACATGCATGCCTTGGCTATAATCTATTGCAAGACACATCAGTCATAGACCTCCCTACCTTATTTTCTATCTATTTTTCAAAGAGTTCACTGGTAAGATAGGTGGATATCTATCTTTTGATTGGTCACACATGTTATTTAAAACAACATATTGTACCAACGTGACCATAAAATTCAATCTGATTTCCAAAGATCACATTGATCCCTACACTCCCAACTTCATAAACATGAATTGCACATTACATGATCAAAGGGAGGAGTGTACTATTCATGAGCCTACAACTCTTTTGGAGGAGCTTCCTAATTAATTTCTATATGAATAGGGTAACACATTTCTGTTTGACCCACTGAAGCAAAAGAAATCGAACTTTGCACTTGCCGCATTCATGAAGAAGATGCTCCTATCCCCAACCTCATAAGAACTTAAGGAGATCCAAAGGGGTTGTGAAAATTATTTATTTGATGGCTCAAGAAACAAGAATGGTGTAGGTTCTATTGTGATGCTATTATCCCCAAGTAAGGAGAAAAATTACTTCTCTTTTAGACTTTGATGCAAGAGCATCCCTGGTTGTAAAGCAATCCTGTATCAACTAAAAATAATTATTTTCTTGCATTACATTCAATACCAGTTTCAATAGTTCATTCTACATTTTACCACATCATTATTGCTCAACTTGCAGAGTAGGATATAGCATTTAAACATCAACATATGGGTATGTGCAAAATCATCATGGAAAAAATAGGCCCTTAAGTGGTGAAAATTTTAAAAAAATCATAATTAGGCAACTTGACGTAAAAATGTGAATAAGTTTTCTATATTAATTCAAAAATATGTAAGAATAGAATCTGTAGCAAATTGAAATCTATTTGGTGAAAATTTGAAATTTCAATGCAGTAGTACTTAAATTTCAGGGAAAAAATAAGAAGTAGGTGTCTATCTGAGCTCCCTAACCATAAGAAAATGATAATACTTTTTTATAAGATTTTAGATATAAGTAGAGGACTCATGTCTCGATGTGATGCATATTTTTTTGTAATCTTTTTCCAAGTAAATAATTAACTATGGATTTTTTGAATCTATTGCTTCTGGATTTGATTGTGTGGACTCTTTTTTCACCAACGTTTCGGATCACACAGTGAGCCATCATCAGGATGAAGAGTTGAAAAAGATGATAAGAGATAAGTTGTAGACTAAGCTTTTATAAAAGAGAGGGGAAGGAGGAAAGATGAGGGGGTAAGGGTGATGCACTCTTCCCAAATCTTGCACATACATCAACCAATCACCACTTGACAAGTGTCCTTTCATTTGTCTAATCTTAGTCCCACAATGGTCTCTCTTCAACACTTAACATTTTGAAAATCCTTAAATAGAAGCTTCAACATTGAGCAAATCATCCACAACTTTTATACAAGGTTACTCTCTTAATTTGAGAACTCATCTTGCTCATCATCTCCATTTGCATTTCATCATTTTAGCTATTGATCAAGGGTTGGGAAAGGGTCACTAGCACATGTGACACCAATCCACTATGGAATAGGTAACTTGTTGAGTGTTTTCATTATGCTTGTGGTTTTCTTTTATCCTTTGTTGCATTTTGGAGCATTTGCAAGGTATTTCATAGGAGTGTTCTTGAAGGATTTGTAGGTACTAACCCTTGTTTGAGATTAGTGTTTGTAGATTTCAAAAGCACACTCACAATTCCCACTTAGGAATTCCTTTAGCCTCTAAATATGTCTAAGGCTCATAAACACTGTGAATGTTGGCCATGAGAGAAAAATTAACTATATGTTGCGGTTTGCTCTTGTTTCTGGATGATCTACCCTCAATGAGCTCATCATCATGAAGATCACCAATAATCTTGGCCCTCCATTTAGGCCGAAGAGTAGAAGTGCAATGTCCCCATTTTTAGCACTACACTTCCCAGTGACTATTGGCCTATTTCTGGACACTCGTAGGTAGGTTAGAGGAAAAATTAGGGTTTCTAGTAGTTTGGAGGTTTCTTTGGTGGATTCAGGGGTTTGCATGTCAGAGTTTTGCAGTTTGGTTTATGGATTCCTTCTAGGTTTTCTAAGAGCTTCAGAGGGATGTGACATGCATTTCGGGGATGTAACATACATTTCAATTAGAGGTTTGCATGTAGGATTGGTTGCTGGATTCTTTTTGGGTTTTCATAGAGCTTTGTAGTGGCATGACATGCATCTGTATCTGACCTTTTCCAGACTTACTATTTTTAGTGAGTTGTGACAACTGTAATGCCCCCTTTTTCGGCATGATCTTGTTTGATGGTGGTTAGCCTATTACTCAGAATCTCGTAGGCTAATATGATCTGGTTAGAAGGTTGGTGACATTATCTAGAGGAGTTTTGTTGTTCTCAGTTTAGAGTTCAGTGATTGGCTCAGAGCAGGCCTTGGCAGTTCAGGGGTTGACAGCTTCTGACGACACAAAATTATATGGAGTTTTGAGAGAGTTATGATTATTTAAGTGATTTAAGTTAATTATTAACTTAACACCTTATTATAAAGTCAAATTGACTTTATACTTTTTACATCACTTAAATATTTCATGAAAAAGTGATTTAAAATTAGATCACTTATTCTTCAAAGTGGGCGCCCAAAATATTTAAGTCAAACTATTGAAAAGTGACTTAAATATATTTTAAAAGATTTAAATGATGAAAAGTGGCGTCATCTTCTTGAAATGTGTGCCCCTTGAGGATATAAGCATTTTTGGCAAATCAAACTCTATTCTTGATCATTTGACCTTGCCAAATTGGGTTTTCTTTTGTGCTACTCTCTGTGACTAGGGTTTGAGCAATTTTTTCCATTGGAGAATGAGATCTTCTTCAATGTTGAGCATTTTTGAGACTGTGAGAGACTAGTCGAATTAGTGCATTTGTGAGAGCTTCATTCAGAGGTTCTATTGAGCTAAATCTGTGTTTCTGTTGAGTTTCCTTATCAGTTCAGGAGGGTTTGAGAGATGGAATCCTTCCTTCATCTGGCAGACACTCTACTTCATGGCCGCACCTTCTAAGTTGAGGATTTTGGCTTATTGCTTGAAGTGAGTGGCTCTTTGTGCAAGGGCATTTTGATTTTCTAGGAGAAACACCTTTCCTTTTGAGGGTTTCTCTTCAACTTCTTTGGCGTCTAGCTTATATCTACCATCTGCCTTAGTTTCTAGGTTGGACATTACATTCTATAGCTTCCTACACTGGATTTTGTCAGTTTTCACCATCTTGGCTGGCAAACTGGACTTATTTTCTTAAATAAATAATCTGGCAGCTTTCAGGTACGTTTATCATTTGTGATCTAATTTTTTCAGTTAAATAATACCTTATGCACTTCCATTCTGTAGAAAATAGCTCAGATTTACATTTTATAAGCATTTTATGTTGTACACATCTTCTCTTTTGTTTAGAAAATTTCTCTAAAAAACAAAAAAAAACAAATAAGATAAGAAAAATACAGGGGTTTGAGTTGTGAGCCAGCAGGGCTCATCACAACAACTGCCTAGTTTGTGCTCAAAATGTGTTTGGAGTCACTTACTATTTTTAGCAATATGCTATTTATAGTAAGTGTTCTTTTTAGCAATTCAGTTTGGGGGTTTCCATAGGGGTTTCTATTTATAGCAGTGGCTGGTATTGTTGTTGCTATCTTCAGTTGGTCATAGTTTCCTCGTTGGTCCTCTGTTTCATGCAATTTGGGGTGTTTGGCATACACTTACTATTTATAGTATGTCACCTTTGGGAGAGTTGGTCCCAGGCCAGTGTTCATGCAGGAATATTATTTATCAGTTTTCTTGTTGTAGAGCCTAAGCTTGTAGTTTAATATTTGCTTTATTTGACCACTTAAGTATTTTATAAAAAATTATAAAGTTATATTATAAACTCATATTAAGGGGAAAAATGGTCATTGAAGTGTACCTTGTGCCTAATGAAACAACTTCAAGTTTTTTTTAAAAGCTTAATTATTACTTTATTACCTCCTTGAAAATGGACGCCATAAGGAGGAGATTGATTTTTTAAAATGTTAGATAATTCCAAAGGAGAATGGCGTTGGATTTCTAGGGTGAAATTAAATGAATTTTGGAGTCCATCACCCTAAGTTTTATATTTGAAGTTTGGCTCTCTTTTTCATTATTTAGGTTTGACGACTTAGTGAAATGCTATTGGATTGTCTTCTGGTTGCTTGGGCTACATTGTGAGGACAAAATCCCTCCATTGTATTGGCTGGTTTTGGTGGTGAAATATCCACCCTAATTAAATATTGGTGCTTATTATTAGTTGAGACCATCAAGAGCTTCATGGGTTCGATTTTGGTGAAGATATGATGAAGATTTATTAGAATTTCTAGGAGTTTTTGGTTTGTTGTTGATGCTTTCAGTTTTGGTGTGGTTTTCTGAAGGTTTGGAGTGATTTATTTTGGTTTCTGGGTGTTTTGAAATAAGGTTCTGAACCTAGTTATTGACCCGTTGCTCTGAGATGAATGGTCAAATCAAAATGGGTATTGATTAAAGGGAAGGGCAATCTTAAGGCTATTCCAGAGAGTGCTTATTGGCATTTTTTGGTGGAGTTTATGAATTTCTAGATCAGATCGACCCCCCCAGGAGGACGCCATCTTGTTGCTACCAATCCTTGTTTGAAGCTATCATGAGTTGTGGGTTGGACGTTGGAATTTGGGAGTTTTCAAAGGCGACCTTGGTGTTGGAGAAGCAAGTCTCTTGCATAGCATTGCTGGTGGAGTTGTTGGACACTATCAAAGTTCTTCTTGCTGCTATAAGAGGACATTCTAGGTCTGATTATGCTTTTGTAATATTTTGATATAAACAGAAAATGAATGCAAATATTATTTGTTCCAATCTCTAAAGGAAGGTTTTAGTATTTAGTATTTATGTTTATTGCAATCATCTTTTATGTTAAATTCTCTTGCAAAACATTGAAACCTCAATCACATAACACCATTGAACAAGCAAGCAGCAAATCTAGACTTTCAAAAAAAAAAAAAAGGGTGCACATTACAGTGGTAGTAGAGCCAAATCCTTCCTGCCAACCTCTGGTGTCAGTAGTTGCATATTAGATTACAACAGTTGGTCTTCTACATTTAGAACTTTGGATGCATCTATGTTTCATGATTATATCTTTACTAGATATAATGAATATCTCTCTCTTCCTAAGGAAATATGAGATGTTCTCACTTTCAATCAATTCTTGGGTGGACTAGAAGAAGTTGTGAGAAGAAAAGGAAAAAAGAAAGAAGAAAAAAAGAAAGAAGAGATGAAAGATGATTTGTAGCTTAAAAATGTTCTTGAAAGGCTTGAACAATAGTTGGCATTGGTCAAGAAATAAAGGAAAACAATGAGGAAAGCAACATAGGTTCATTTCAACAAAATGATGAGTTGGAGAGTGAAGATCCAAAAGGAGAATTACTTGCCCCTTCTACAAGTGAGGTCTACTAAAGTTTTTATGTTGGTGATGATTCCAATGTGTTTGAACCTAATCATGTTGAAGATTTGGAGATAAATGGTCCTCCTTTTGTTGTCAACCCAACTTCTCAAGAATTTTCACATGGAGAAATTATGACAAGTGATCAAGGAGACCTTTTTGGTATGCATATGACCATTCATGATTAGATCAAAAATATACCTATAGATGATGGGCTCATTGAAGGAAAAAATGATTTTCAAACGGCTAGCATTGATGACTCTTTGCTTCATTATAGTGTTGGTGACTTAGGTGGCGTCATTGAACCATCTTATGAGCATTTCCATAGTGATGATGTTGGTGATAATTCAAAGGTCACTCAAAACACAGAACATAAAGTAAGTTACGAGTTTTCCATTGGAGAAGAAGCTTGTATGGAATAGCTACAGAACGATCTCTTTGAGAAGGTTGCTGCCATTAATGTTGAGCTTGGTGCAATTGAAAATTCCAAAACAATACCTACTGGAGAGCATTATCATCATACCAATGATAGTAATCTTGGTTGTGAGTTGGGAGCTACCGTGCTTTTTGATCATAGTGCTTTATTCCAAGTGTCAACACTCCAAGAGGGGGACAATGAACACTTTCCTATTGATCAAAACAATCAATCCCATAGCATTTGGGATCTGGGTGTGATGACACCTGAGGATGACAAAGAACTTGTGTGGGATGAATTTCCTTTTGATTTGGATGATGAAATAGAACTTGATGAGGACTTTATATCAGCAAATAGTGGTGACACTATACTTGAGTTTGGGGCTGCCTTCTCGTTTGATCAAAGTGACAATGAGGTGGAAGTAGATTTAGAAGTCTATAAGGCTCCTGGAATTGAAGAGTTTGATCCTATTTATGATATTGGACATTCTCAACTAGTGGGTGGTGAAGAAAGGGAGTCTGGAGCAGTGATGAGGGCAACAAAGACATGAAACAAAGTTCTAATTTTTACTTACAACCTATCAGCAGTACACCACCTTTGCATACTTATGGATGGAAAGAACAATTCAAGGTATCCGTTGAAGATGAAGTGCAAGCTCTATCTAGATTTGACGAAACACACAATTTGATAAAATAACTCTATTGGGAGGCTCAAATTGATGAGAAACAAAAAGGGGTTAAGGATGAAGTAACCCTCCCTAACTTGCAACTTGTTAAAGATTCTTTGGAGACTATGAAATCAAAATATTTACATTTGATTAGAGATCGAAATTGTGCCTTTGAAATTGCAAAGAAGACCATCGGTGCTTTCCAAGAAAAAGACAGACAAGTTGATGAGCTTACTCATGAGCTTGAGACAACAAAGGGGATGTTAGAAAACACTCAGGTGGCATTAATGGAGTTAGAGGAGCAGCTAGCTGATTTCAAACTTCTCAAGGAACAAGAGAATGCACAAAGAGTTGAAGAAATCAAATAGGTAATTGAAGAGCTTGATAATCTTCAAAAAGATTTTGACTTGAGGAATTTTCCACAAAAATCAGAAGTTGCATGTGCAGATTTGGATCAGCAAGATGGAAGTGAGCAAGAGGAAAGGGATGACTTCCAAGTTTTTGACAATCCTCTCTTTGAATTGAGTGCAAAAGAAACTTATGATAACCCTCTCTTTGTGATGGACAATGAGACATGTGGTGAAGTGACCAAGCATGAGATTGAGTATGGTTTCTAGATTACTAATGATTTGACATTAGACCATGAGGATGTGACACAAATTGTGATTAGTAATCTTCCAAGGCTGTTTGATAGTGAATGCATAAGTGGGGTTGAGGATCAAGCCTCCTCTTGGGTAGTGTTGAATCAGGATATTTTCAATGTCCATGACTTCAAGATGTTAACAAAACAAGTCTTAGTAGTTGCTAGTAATTTCATGACAATAGCAAGGAGTGAAGAATTCAGACTTGTTACTAAGGAGGAAGGGGAGAAAAAAGAACCAACATAGATTGTTTACTTCCTTGACAATCCTTCCCTTGGTTGGGGTGATGTTTTGGCTCATACTGGTCCATTTTTGGAGTTGGGATTGAAGAAAACATTGGTTCTATGCTCCTCAAATGTGAATGCTTTCATGGTTAGGCTCCAAGGGTTCACTAGAGGAGACACTAATTCCTTGGAGTGCATTTGGTTTTGATGGACACTTGGAGACATGTTGTGTACTTTTTCTGATGTCTTGGGGAAAATTCTTGGTTGGGTATCCTTGTTTGGCATCCTTGGCATGGTATGACAAAGCTTATTGGGTATGGTTGGAGGGATTCTTGAAGGGATGAGGATCAAAATTTAAGAATTAGTGGTGTTGCTAACTTCCTTACTGACCATCTGGTGGTTCCATTTGTACACCAACAAATGGATTGGAAATAAATTTCAAGTGAGGATTGGAGAGATGAATAGATGATTACTCTTGGGGGTGATCCTTGGCTTAGACAGGGGCAGATTTTGAGACACAAGCTTGTTGATTTGGGGAAAACCAACCACCTTACATGGGGAGTTACTCTCATTCAGGAGAGTTGGTTCATCATTTCTTGTCAAGTAGGTGGAAGATATCAGTTGGAGATTTCTTGGGTGTGTTTTCTAGCCACTTACGAGATGATTGAGTGTGGTAGGATGCCCATTTCACATGCTCATACTTGGGAATTCCTATGGCTTGGTTGTTATTCCCTGTGTAGAGTGTATTGTATTTTTCTAATCCTAGCCTTGAACAACAGTGATCATTAGTTCCTTCAAACCTTTCCTACTCTCTGATTTCATCTTATGGAGGTTTGTGATGCATATTTTGATAGTTTTCTCACAATATTGGCTCAGGATAGTGAACTCTATCATGCTTTGGTTTATCATTCGAAGGCTATTAGAGTGGGAATTGTACGAGTTCTCTGAAGTCTCCATGGTTGTATCATAATATTTTAGATGAGGCATAGTAGGTTCATATGGAGTCATGGGGATGATTTTGTTGAGCTCTTGCAAAGGATTGATTCCCTCTTTGCAAGGAGATTTGGAGAAGTCACTTATGCAGTCGTGGCTTTGTCAAATACCATATGGAGATTTGCTAAGGAGTTTTATTTTGAGTTGGGGTGATTATTTTTCCTATTTCCCAAGTTTATGATAGACCATGGCATTGTTGGTGTTGATCACTTAGAGTCTTTTAGGCATGAGATGCTGCATGGTATTGATTTGAGTTATTCCACTCTCTTTAGTTTGAGTTCCATCGATGGTAACATTTTGGGGTTATAGGGGAGGTTAGTGCAATTTTGGCATGATGGTTTTACTTATGTGATTAGAGTGGTGCAACATCGACATGGTGGGTCCATCTTGAGACAGACATGGGACTCTAGGATTCTACTTGTTTTGGTGCAGATTAGTTTAAATTTTTCTGGAGTTGTGGTGGTATTGCTTGAGGGCAAGCAATATTGGGAAGGGCAGACTTTAATGTCCCCATTTTTAGCACTACACTTCCCAGTGGTTGTTGGCCTATTTTCAGACACTCATAGGTAGGTTAGAGGCAAAATTAGGGTTTCCAGCTGTTTGGAGGTCTCTTTGGTGGATTCAAGGGTTTGCATGTCAGATTTTTGCAATTTGGTTTATGGTTTCCTTCTACGTTTTCTAAGAGCTTTAGAGGGATGTGACATGCATTTCAATTAGAGGTTTGCATGCAGGATTGGTTGGTAGATTCTTTCTGGGTTTCCAGAGAGCTTCGCAGTGGTATGACATGCATATGCATCTGACAACCTTTTCCAGACTTACTATTTTTAGTAATTTGTGATGACTGCCTGGTTTGTGCTCAAAATGCATTTGGAGTCACTATTTTTAGTAGTATGCTATTTGTAGTAAGTGTTATTTTAGCAGTTCAGTTTGGGGGTTTTCGAAGGGGTTTCTATTTATAGTAGTGGCTGGTATTGTTGTTGCTATCTTTAGTTGGTCACAGTTTCCTCATTGGTCCTTTGTTTCGCGCAATTTGGGGTGTTTGGCATACATTACTATTTATAGCAGTGCTATTTATAGTAAGTCACATTTAGGGAGTTGGTCCCAGGCCAGTGTTCACACAACAATATTATTTATTAGTTTTTTTGTTGGAGAGCCTAAGGTTGCAGTTTAATATTTGCTTTATTCAACCACTTAAGTATTTTATAAAGTTAAATTATAAAGTTATATTATAAACTCATATTAAGGGGAAAAGTGGTCATTGAAGTGGACCTTGTGCCTAATGAAACAACTTCAAGTTGTTTTTAAAAGCTTAATTATTATTTTATTGCCTCCTTGAAAATGGACGCCATAAGGAGGAGATTGATATTTTAAAATGTTAAATAATTCCAAGGGAGAATGGCGTTGGATTTCTACGGTGAAATTAAATGATTTTTGGAGTCCATCACCCTAAGTTTTATATTTGAAGTTTGGCTCTCTTTTTCATTTTCCAGGTTTGACGACTTAGTGAAATGTTGTTGGATTGTCTTCTGGTTGCTTGGGCTGTGTTGTGAGGATGAAATCCCTCCATCGTATTGGCTGGTTTTGGTGGTGAAATATCCACCCTAATTAGATATTGGTGCTTATTATCAGTTGAGACCATCAAGAGCTTCATGGGTTTGATTTTGGTGAAGATATGATGAAGATTTATCAGAATTTCTAGGAGTTTTTGATGTCTTGTTGATGCTTTCAGTTTTGGTGGTTTTTTGAAGGTTTGGAGTGATTTATTTTGGTTTTTGGTTGTTTGAAATAAGGGCTTGAACCTAGTCATTGACTCGTTGCTCTGAGATGAATGGTCAAATCAAAATGGGTATTGATTAAAGGGAAGGGAAATCTTAAGGAGATTCCAGAGAATGCTTATTTGCATTTTTTGGTGGAGTTTATGAATTTCTAGATCAAATCAACCTGCCCAGGAGGACGCCATCTTGCTCATACCAATCCTTGTTTGAGGCTAGCATGAGTTGTGGGTTGGATGCTGGACTTTGGGAGTTTTCAAAGGGAACCTTGGCGCTGGAGAAGCAAGTCTCTTGCATAGCATTGCTGGTGGAGTTGTTGGACACTATCAAAGTTCTTCTTGTTGCTATAACAGGACATTCCAGTTCTGATTATGCTTTTGTAATATTCTGATATAAATAGAAAATGAATACAAATGTTATTTGTTCCAATCTCTAAAGGAAGGTTTCAGTATTTTATATTTTTTTTATTGCAATCATCTTTTATGTTAAATTCTCTCGCAAAGCATTGAAACCTCAATCACAAAACACCATTGAACAAGCAAGCAGCAAACCTAGACTTTCAAAAAAGAAAAAATAGGGGTGCACATTACAAGAAGTGCCAACATCAGATGCATTAGGAGGAGTTGGAACTGGTACTAGATTTGGAATAGGTTCAAGAGGTGGAAGATCAACATCATTTGGAGGAAAATTGGATTGAGCATCATCAAAAATAGAATTTGCATCATCCCTCCCATTAGGTGGACCTAATGGAAGATGGACACCCAAATCAGAAGCCTTCAAAGGCTAATCCTCAGAATGCTACACAAACAAGGAAAGGTGAAAGGGTCATCGTTCTTCATCAAAGACAACATCTTGACTGAAGATTATAAATCAGTGTCTACATCAATCAGCCGGTAAGCCTTATGGTTGTCACTGTATCCTATGAACATAAGCGTTTGACTCTTGGAATCCAACTTGGAGTGCTTGGCATCTAGAATCCATACATATGCGAAAGAGCCAAAGATTTTCAGATGACTGATCCGAGGTTTGTAACCAGTACAAGCTTCCTCAAGAGTCTTCCCTTTAACAGCCTGTGTAGGAGACTGATTAAGGAAATAGACAGTAGTGGAGATTGCTTCTACCCAATATTTCTTAGCAACACTCCTATGTTGTAACTTAAAGTGGGCCATCTCAGTGATTATGCGGTTGTGCCACTCTACAACACCGTTTTGCTAAGGGGTGTAGGTTGTGGTTAATTGGTGTTTGATGCCATGTATATCATAGAAATTGGAGAAATTAGTAGAACAAAATTTCCCCCCATTATCTGACCTAAGAGTGACTATGGAACAACTAGACTCTTTCTCTACTAAGGCCTTAAACTTCTGAAATATTTGAAACACATTTGATTTCTATCTAAGAAAGTACACCCACATTTTACCATTGAAATCATCAACAAAAAGAAAGAAATACCTACAACCGGTAATAGGTGGTGTATTCATTAGCCCACATACATCAACGTGAACCAATTGTAGTACCTTGGAGGCTTGCCATGAGTCACCATCCGGGAATGGTGTCTTGTGCTGCTTCCTAGCCTTGCAAGCTCTACAAACACCATGATGTTGAGTCTGTGTCTCAGGTAAACCAGTTACAAGTCCTTCTTGAGATAGTTGAGAGAGATAGTGTACATTTAAGTGCCCATAATGTTGATGCCAAAGACTGGTGATAGAAGAATTTCTAGTTGCCATGGCTAACTCCAGAGAATCACCTGTATCCACAAGTTTGTTAACGCCATGATCCTCAATGCCAACAACCACAGTGGTACAAGTCTCCCGATCAACAATTGAACACTTATGTGCACTAAATACCACATCCAACTAAGGAGAGTGCCACATAATATGACTGACAGAGAGAAGGTTTAGTTCCATGCCAAGAACGTAGTATACATTGAGGAATATGAGATTCCTCTCACTAGACTGAATCCTGAACATTCCCCTTGCCGACAACGGTATACTCTTCACCTCCAAAAATAATTGAATCATTGAAAGGAGAGAAGTTAGCGAACCAATCACGCTGATGGGTGAAGTGTCGCGAAGCACCTGAATCAATGTACTAGGCAGAGGACTTCACATGATCTTTAGGTCTTTTAGCCATAAAGGTGTAAAAGGCAGATTCCTTCTACTCAGTATGCTCGGCAGCATTTGCTTTCGACTGAGACCCTCCTTGCTTCTTTTATTCAGAAGCCAAATGCTGATGAAAATCCTTCATATGACCATATTTGTGGCAGTAATTACACTAAATGTTCTTCTTGGGGCTGCCCTAAGGTTGACCTGAGCCTTTTTGCTACAGAGGTTGACCTTTCCCTTTATTCTTAGCCTGAGACTTGACTGCAAAAGCTTGCTTTGTAGAGGATGAAGAAGCATTACTACCAAACTATTGTCTCCAACGATCCTACTGCAAAATTTTGGTACAAAGCTCTGGAAACTTCAAAACAACATTATTTGATGTAATGTTGAGAGATTCATAAAAGTGCTCATATGACTTCGGTAGACTTTTCAAAGTGATGACTACCATGTCTTCTTCGTCCATCTTTCGACCAATCATCTCCAACTAATCATGGATGTCTTGAATCTTTGTCAGATGCTCCTGTAAGGACATTCTCTCATCCATCATGATGGAGAACAACTGGTTCTTTAGAAAGAATGCACAACTTTTGTCAAAGGTCTCATGCAAGGTTTTCAAATGCTCCCAAATCTCAGCAACTATTTGTCGGACGAAACCTATGGAAGCTGATTATCGATGATAGATAGCTTAATGAACATCACTGCTTCAGGATTTTACTCATCAAACTTTTCCTGGTCTTTACTTGCTGTTGTGGGATGAGTAGCAGTGCCTAGAAGAATCTGATCAAGACACCGATATTCGAAGATAGTCATTATTCATTGTTTCCAGGTATTAGAGTTTCTGCCATTGAATCACTGATTGCCTTCCAAAATAGTGTTGGTCAAAGATGCCATCTTTCATGCTTTTCGAAGCACGAAAAATGAGATACATAGAAGAGGCAAAAAAAACCCAAATGCATGGAACCTAAGACACAAATTCCAATGTACTAAAAATTGAGGCAGTTTCAAGCACAATTTTGAAACAAACTTGCTTGCACAAATCCCAATGCACAGATTACGAGGCACCCAAAAAATTCTAATGACTACCGGGCATGTGCAGGATCATGGTATGCCAAAAAGTGGCAATGGAGAAAAAAATATGTGTTTCTACGACTCAAAAACGTGAAAATGCTGAGTTGACTTTATGGGGCTCGGGCGACTACCGAGGAAAAGCAAAAACCTAGATTTGAAAATCGGATATCTGATCTAAATCAGATATTCGATTTTGTAAACATATATATATATATATTTTTGGGCCGAATGAAACCGACCAAAACTCATTTTCATTCGACTTAACCATGGTGGGCGCACAGTGGAAAGCACAAATCAGATATCCGATTTCAAATCCATTTGCAACAGGTAAGATTTTTGATTTTTTATTTGCTCTAATCAAATTTTCAATTAGACTTGTTTAATTTTAGTTGATTTTTTTCAAAATAGGGTTTTTTGATAGATATTTTATGAAAAATTTGAGTTTAGCATGGATTTTGATGAAAATTGAATGTTTGCAATGGATTTTCACTTAAAAATAGTGTTTTTTATGTATTTGGATTAAAAATTAGAGAATTTTATAGATTTTTGTTAAAAACTAGGGTTTTTGTTGGATTTTTTAAAAAAACTAGGGTATTTTTATACTATTTTCATTTATATTGTCTGATTTTAATTAGATTGATTTGTTTTTATATTTAATCAGGCATTATGGCTGCATGTATATAAAATTAAAATTTTGTGCATTTCTAAAAGTATTCCTATTGGCAGACCTAAACATCTTCAATTAGGATCCTCAGATACTATATCTCATTTTTAGATTTTAAATTTAACAAAAATCAACCTCATCAGTCTAGGGTGCCAATTCCCTGTCCAATCAGTTTTGACAAAGATTTGGATCATAGTTCTATCTCTATGATTCTTATGTTGTTTTGGGTTTTGTGTGTGCAAATTATTTTAGTTTTTGTGACTATTTTGTGTTTTCCCTTCATTGTATGAGCATTAAATTGTTTTGAATCTTGTAGAAAATTTATGAGCTTCATGACCTTGTGTCACTTCACTAATACCCATGTGAGATGTAGTTGTAGACTTATGGCTTCCTATGTTGCAATCATAGCCAATGTTGAGCTTGATTCTTATAACTCTTTCACTCAACGTATTATGTCTACCCAATCCATCTTATATTCCCTCCCTAGTCCTACATTACCCATGTCTTTTTTGTAACCTAACATTTATGTGGACTTGGCATATGTTATTTCTAAGGTCCCCAATGATAATCTAGAATAATTGGATAAAGACCTACAATGAATTCAACAATTCTTAAGCATTGAACCTTTGGATGGAGAAGCAATCCCTCTTTTGGATAGCATTGGGAAGTTGGTAAATGATTAGGAAGGGATAGAAGTGTTACGTAGCCTAGCTAATATAGTAGATTCTAATATTCCTTTGGTAGCTAGTTTCACAAAATTTTTGACTAATGCTCAAAATCCTTTTGGAAAATAAGTTTCCTCTCCCACAATAATGCCTTCTATTCCCAACTTTACACCTCCAGTCATAGCATCAATGATGGAATATAACAATGGTTTAAACTCAAGCTTAGGAATTTCTAGTGGAAATTATAATAGTTTTGTCCCTTCACCTATAACACCTCCATATTCATCACCCCTCCTAAACATGAAATATAATATCCCACCATTCCTCCATACTAGTTCACCATACTTGAAAAACTCTCACAACATGTGGCCCAATGATTTTGTGATAAATCAACTTTTTTATTTAAATCATGACATTATTACAACAACAAATTTCAAACTTAAACCTGTTGATGGTGTTTTTTGCACAGCAACAACTCAGACAGAATGTGATATTCTATCTCTCTTGAAAGGTAATTCTCAACAATAAATTACTGAAAATCACCCCAGGGTCTCTCGGGTGTCAGGTCATGACAATGCATAAACAACTCAGATAATATGTGCAATGCTGGTAATCACAAAGGGACCTTACTACAAGCAAGCTGTATCTTTCAATTCATCAGATTTTGCAATATAATGATCTCAAATCCTGAATCTAACCAGATGATAAAGAAATGGCAAAAGATAGGGGTGCAAAGATATGATAAGATCTAAACTATTCCTAGAATGAACAATGCAAATGACAAATATCTGGAATGGACCAATCTCAAAAAACCAATTCCTGCTTAACCCACCATGCAATATCACAAGAATGGTGCAATCTTCTAAGGTATATAAATTTTCAAATCATAGATCTTCATCCACAATCAAACTTAAGCACATTTAAATGTATGGTCCAGGTTGACTTTACCAGCCTACTACAATCAGATAGTTACTGGAAGTATAGACCAGAGATTGCTACAAACATTCCAAATATGAAATCACAAACACCATACATCAGACTAAAACTAATTTAATTATGAACACTAAACCCCAAATCTTCAAGCAATTTAAAAGATAGAACAATAAGAACCATGCGAGATAAACCAACACAAGAGATTTCACAAGGAAAACCACAATGTACTCAATTGCATTAAATCATCAAAAGACTGCAACAATTCCACTGTTCTGATACAATATTTGCTTCAAGAAATTGAATACTACTCCTACTACTAAATACTCTAGCTCTTTTCTGCTCTTACTTATCTCTATTACTTCTAGCTAACCCCCTTTACAATGAGGAAAGAATGCCTTTTATAGCAAAATCCCAAGATATGTTGGCCCAGCCAAACATTTACAAAATAAGAATAACCGCCAAATCAAGTCGGCCTTAGAAATCAAAATAAGGCACACATTAAATGCCATCCATCATCAAGGTCGGCCTTGACACAATCCCCAATGTAGTCCGGTCCAATTCATGCCCTATGATAATAGGGAAGCACAAATCTCAAAATAGGCTTTAACTGCCACTTCCCTTATCCTTACTCTGAGCCGATGATCCCTGAACCTTCAAGAATGCTCTATCCAATTCGGTGACAGGTGGCCAAGGCAATATCCTAAGTCGACACTCAATGGAGCAAATCTCCTCCTTTGACTGTTTAACAGTCTTATCCCAATCCTCCTTGTTGGCCTGGTACTTATCCATTACTACCAAGTAGGTGGCTGCATCATCTAACTGGTGGCCGGTTATGATACTCTCAGAAGCTGGGGCATAAACTTCATGCCACCACTCTCTTAGCTGTTCTAGACTCAGATATTTTGGGGCAATCTTTCTCCTTCCAGTCATGACATCAAAGAATACAATGCATCCATCATACATTGTAGTAAGATCACCATCCATTTGTTTCTTCCATTTCTGGATCTTCTTCATGGCCTTCTGTCGCATCTGCAGAGCCTCAAACCATTCCTAGGGTTCATCTAACCTAGAAGAAGGAAGAAACCCATCCGCAGCCAATTGTTCTTTACCATGCCCCATGATGACCTTGGATTTTTGCAGTAAGAGGTCAATGTCTTCTTTGTCTTGGGATAGCAAATATTCCAGCAGTTCTTTGGCTCTGACTGCATCCTTCCTAATTGACAAGATGTCTTTGATTGCAAAAACTCCTTTCTTTTGCACATCCTTCAGCCAATCTATTGCAGTTTGAGCTGAAGCCTTCATCCTTTCGATCCCAGAGATAGTTTCCTTGGGCAGAAAGCCAGGAATGGTAGAAGAAGATGGGTGGAGAGATTGCAAGGGTTTCATTACCTCCTCCAAGCACCTCTTAACTCTTTCATTCTCCTTTCTTAGCTCATGCTTGGTCTGGGTCTCCTTCCTCAATCTACCGATGATCACTACACTGGACCCTTCATATTCCTCTATATCTTGCTCCATGGATGCTGGTCCTAGGTTAATAGTTTGTACATTGTAATCTCCTCCGGTGACATCTTCTCTTGTCTTGTCTGCGGTAGGGGTGGTAATGTGGATAACTCGGTTATTTGCTTCATCTCTCTCCATCTTTGAGACCACCCTAGCTGCCTTCTTTTCCTTCCCTTTACCAATTTTGGATAGCATTTCATCCCAATCCAAGGGAGTGTCTTCGACAACAACCTGTTTCTTCCTTGCAATCTCCTTTTCAAGCCAATTCGGGGCTACAGGTTCTACCCAGATTTCCTCTGTTCTTGCTTCTTCTTGCTGTTCTGTTGTTTTCTCCTCTTCCTTTTCAAAAGACCGCTCACCTTGATCACCTTCTTCAATCTCCACCTCTTGTACCGGTAATGGGGTTCTAACAGGGGTGTCTTCCTCTTGCTCAGGTGATCTGTTTCTTCTACCGATTTTCAGAGAATCTTCATACATCACTAAAGAAGAAGGATGCTTTTCTACCTCTTCGGCCTCAAGCTCGGCTGCCTCCCCAAAGAGTGTCCCTTCCTTGAATGGCTCTGCCTCTTCGCTAGTTTCATGCTCCTCAAGAATTTCCAGCTCAGGTGCGCTCGGTGGAGGAGAAGCAGCCCTAGATGGCTCTACATTTGTCATCTCCGGAGAAAGGTCCTTCTTTTGCATTGGCTCCTTAGGGGATGGAGTCCTTGATCTTCTCATATAGACCTTGGTCTTTTCCCCTCGTGAACTCTCTACATCCACAATAGGAGGCTCATCCTTTGAGGCAACCTGACCCTTCTTCTTTGAAGTCCTGGTTGCTCTTGTCTTCTTCGGTGGTGGAGGAGCATCCTCCTCTTTTGCTTTTTGCAACTCTTCCTCATCAGAGGACTTACCAATCTTGAAAGTCCAACTTCTCTTCTTTCCTTTTGGCTTTCTCTTTGGTCCCGACTCACTTTCCTTAGGACCTCTGACCTTTATCTTTTTGGTTTTCCCTTTGGGGTCGTCTTCCCCGGATTCCTCTGAAGTAGACATTGGGTTGAGGTCTCCCATCAAATTGAAGGTACAAGTCACCTTCTCACTCTCCAGCTCCCAAACCTTGTGCTTCAACCAAGAAGAAGTAAATTTCATGACCGGGGCCATTAGGTCCTCCAATTTTGTGACCTCATCTTCATTCCAGTTGATATCCCCGATTGACCTGTCCTTCACAGCCTCATAGGCATGATTTTTTACTAGGTTTCCATCATCCTCCAGTTGGTCTGGGATCAACTTAACATTGTAATGTCTGATCACATCCACAGGGAGCCTAGAATACCTCTTCTTTCTCGCTTCAAAATCATCCTGGATGTTGGCCCAATAGTCTTCTAGGTCATCTTTATGCCGGTACTCCTTGGTAGCCTTCTTTTGTGCCTCTCCTGTGATATCAAAGTTCATCCTTTTGGAGTGGAAGGAGAAACCATATGCTGCCAATTCATCTCCCGCAGTGTGTGCTGATTGGATGGAAGGGCAAACTTCTGCTACACCAATTCCAAGAGGGAAATCTCCACCAAAGCCTGTCTTATGCTTTTCCTTCTTTATAATGGCATCAAACTCACAAATATGTCTGACAATCTCCAATAGCACAATGTGATCTGTGGGATACCTAGGTAACCTATATGGAGTGACCAGGCATCCATCAATTCTAAGGTAGGTGAAGGTGGGAAATTGAATGAACCAGGCCCCATAATTCTTTATCAATCCTTTAGCTCCATCCGACAATCTCACATGATCAGCATTCTGAAGCATTCGAGTAATATGCATAGTGAATGCATCATTGGCCCTTTTGTAGTCCAAATGTCCTAGGTGCAGTTCCGGATAGACCTCATAGACTATGTCTTGTCCAAATGTCCCTCGTGGATTCAAACCCCTATATGGGTAGAATCTTGCAAGCACATACATGGCATAGGAGGACATGGTGAATTTCTTAGTCTCTGGAACATTCCTTAGCTGTTTGTCAATTTCAGAACTAATAAGCCCTGCCCAATGGTAATTGGTTCCTTGTTCAATTTTGGTGATCACATGGACCATCCAACTCTCTAACACACCAGCAGTCTTTAAACTAGCTACCCTGCTCAAAAATGTTATAGCATCATAAATATCAGACCTGAATTTGACTCTATGCAACTGCTTGGGGAGTTTGGAATAGTGTGACTTTGGCTTCTCCAACCAAGAGTTGATCATTTGTTGAGCCTTGATTGGCTCATTCTCATAGTATGTCCTAGCCAAGTCCATGTTTAAAGCACACACTGAAGGTAGATCAGGCATGTCAAAGGCTTGAGCAATGGAGACAGGACTGAAATTGGCCAAGACTCTTCCCTCAGTACTGACAACCCTTTGTGTATCAAAATCGTATTGTCGGGCACACTCTAAGATCAACTCATAGCACTGGATCGCTAGAGGAAACCCTACCACATGCACTAGTCCAGACTTCATCATGCCATTCCTTAGGAGTGATAGATTCTTCTCAGGTGTCCTCTGCTTGAACTCCTCGTATCTCCAGGCCCCCACATTGGTGTCAGACACCTCGGACCACACGGAAGATATCTTGCTTTCTGGTAACTGACTTTTGGTATCCAATCTTAGTTTTTTTTCCTCGGAGATGGAGGACCCCTCTGTGTCACCCTTAGATTTTCCAGCCCCAGCCTTGCCTGGTTCGGCCTACATTCACAAGAAATCGTCATAAGTATCCAATTATTGTGTATATTCCAACCACAAGATTAGCATGAAATCATATAAGGCAATTAAAATCCATCACAAAATGCTAATCTTTGAAAATCTGGGAGAATAAAGCAGTCCGGGAAAACCCTGCAAACCGGGAAAATCTAGGCGGGGCAAAATTTCAAAAAAATCTGACCCAGATGGATTCCTGCTACCAGAGCATCATTAGTCTAATAAATCGTTAGTTCAGCCAAAAGATCACCAGATTATCATATAATTTGTTCATTAGCAACAAGAAAATGGCATTTAACATTCACTCCATTAATCCTATCTTCAGAAAATCAAAAGGATGAAGCCAGACAGGAATTTCAGAAAAATCCGGATGGGTCGGATTTTCGCGGACAGTTCGAAATATTCCAAAAATTGCTACATTCTGTGGAATTAGCCAGAACCGGGAAAATCCGAGTGCCCGGAAATTCCGTGAACACCACGGGAACCCGAAGACCGGCGACACGCGAACCAGTGATTGAATGTTCATGAAAAACCTTGCTAATTGGGATTCAAATGTCTTCAAAATTGATGCCAACCAACAAGATTCAAAATATAAATGATTTCAAGTTCTCGAAGCTTTCAAAGGACTAGCCCACATGGTGAAATGGTGATGCCCTAATTTTGATGAAAAACCTCCCGCCATTAAAACCAGAGTAAGCTTGAGGTTTAAAATACCATCGATAAAGATCAATCTAAGGCACTCTGAATCCTTTCAGAGCGGGGGTCAGCATAATACAAGGGAAAGATTGGAAAATCATAACGAATCCGTTATTCTGGGCCGAGCACCAAGAAAAACCCTAACTTCGTAGATGGTAATTTACGCACCAAGACGACAAACAATCTGACCCAGAACCCCTTCCAAACGGATTCACCCATCATCTAATGGATAAATACAAGCTCATGGGGCGCGGGTGATGAGGTTTCACGAAGAAATGGGTCAAACCCTGACTCGATAAGAAGGGAAACGTGGCCAAACATGGGCCGACCTGACATGACAATTAATCAACCCAGAAAACTCATCATCACACAAACAAATAAGAGGGGCCATCGATAACCTACCATGGATTATTGCAGATGAACTCAAACTCGAAGAAGCAACCACGCCCAAGCAATGAAAACTTTATCCAGTGCCTCAATCAATCCACACGCAAGCGACTCAAAATCAATCCTCAAAGCTCGAATGAAAACCCTCAATCGCCAGAGCAGCAAGCAAATGAATGATGAAGTTAAAAATGATGCCTAGAAGGTTTTAAGTCCCTCCATTTATGCATCTGAGCAAAGGTACCTCAGTCATTAATGAGCGACAAGACGCATCTGACAAATCCAGAAACCCGAGCCCAGGACGGAATTTCAGAAAATCTCAATATACGCGGAAATCCGGATAGACAAAAATTTTGCGGAAAGGAAGAAACTGGGAACTTAACAAAGTTTGGGATTTTAGCGCAGTTCGGGAAAATCCGCCAAAACCAGAAAATCCCGGAGTCAGGCAGAAACCTGGATTCGGAAAATTCAGCAATGATTGGACAATGGACTAGGGCCGGGAAAATCCACCGAAGCTGGAAAATCCCGGAATTGGGTGAAAACCCTGATTTTGCTTAAAACTCAATTTTAGCCAATTCAAGCCTCAGGGAAAGATCAAAGCCAACAAAACTGACATGTCAAGACCTCAAAAAGATAAGTCCAATAAAGCCAAAGGTCAAAAGACACCATAAAAGAGGGTCCCTACTCCAAGTGGGGCTTGTGTGCAAAAACTGCACAACAAATGGCGACTCTGTTGGGGAAATGCTCCTAAGCATTTCGATGACAAACTGGGATCAAGAACCCAGAACTTATGGTTTCAACTCAGATACCAGGCTGCCACCTCCATGTTTACACAAAGAAACTCCTAGTCATTCAAAGTTTCCTATACCAGGGTCAAAGTGTGTGCATATGCGTTCATCACCTACCCTTAGTTGCACCAGGAACAAAACTTGGTATGAACAAGCTACGTAAAGATTCATACTCTAAAAGTAACTTGGATAGAGCCTCGCTGCCAGTCAGGCGTCCATAGCCCCGATGAGGTTATCACTGTGATCCTCCTTAACATAGCTCTACTACCAGCCGGGCATCCATAACCCCGGTAGAGATATTCAGATCCCCCTGATGAGTTGAATTCAAGCCTTTTTATTTTCAATATTTTCTCTTTTTCTCTTTTTTTTTTTGAATATATCTTTTCCTTTTACTCATTTCATTCAACCTGTGAACAGTGAAGTCCACACTCAGGGCTGAGAACCACAGTGGCACTAGAGCAGAAAATAATTTTTCACCTATTCAGACCTTATAAGGACCTTTTGCAACTTCAGGTATATTTAATAATTAAAAATATGAGACCCCAATATATTCCTGTCCGAACTGACTAGAAAACTCTTTGCCTTAGTATAAGGATAAGTGACATTGGGTAAAGAGTTCATACCAAGGTGTCCTGAAGGATGATTAAAGTTTGTAAGGGAAATACCGAGAACATCAGACCTACTTAGTCACCATCACCATACAGATGCACCCAAAGGTCCCCAAAAAATAAAAATAAAGAAAGAAGAAACCAAGAGCAAGAGCAACGCAAACCAAAACAAGCAAACCAAAAGGCAAACCTACTCTAACCAAAGAAAAACAAGCAAAGCAATCTAAACTAACTATATACAGAGCAGAGAGCTGCAAACAGCTCAGGACTGGAAATAATGTTTCAAATACTGCCCATTGACAGGCAGTGGGATATCTTCTCCCGTGAGAGTCTTCAGACGAAAGGCATTATCTCCAAGTATTTCAGCAATTTGATATGGGCCAAGCCAGAGTTGATCAAACTTCCCATGGTTCCCTTTCTGATCATGAGGTTTATCCCAGTATAGGACAAGGTCAGAAATCCTGAAAACTTTAACTTTTTCCCTCCTGTCAAACCACCTCTTAACTATCCCCTGATGTTTGGCAAAATTCTCAAAGGCATGGTCTCGTTTCTCTTCAAGGTGCAGTAGTTCTATCAACCTAGCCTCCCTTTTGTCCCCTTCATCATAAAACTTATTTATAAATTGTAAAGTTGGGATCTTGAGTTGAATAGGGAATACTGGCTCCAAACCATATACCAAGTGATAAGGAGATGTCCCAATGGAAGACTTAAGTCTGGTACGATCTACCCAAAGGGAAAATCGAAGCTAGGTGTGCCAGTCTTTTGGGTTCCTCTCTAACAGCTTACGGAGGACAATCAATAGGTTCTTATTAGAGGACTCTGCCAAGCCATTACCCTAGGGATAATAGTTAGATGCAAACTTCACAATAATGCCGTGATCAAAAGTCCAGTTTAAAAATTTTAAAGATGCGAAAGCAGGACCATTATCACAGAAAACAACAATAGGACATCCAAATCGATTAAGAATGGCTGATTCTAAAAAATCAATCACTACATCTGATGTACATTGCCTACAACCAAAAGCTTCAGTCCATCTTGTAAAGTAGTCAGTAATAGTGAGAATGTACCTGTGTCCTGCAAAAGATGGTGGGTTGATGGGGCCTATGAAATCCATACCCCACTGAGCAAAAGGTGTTACCTTGGTGACCGATTGGAGCGGAAGGGCTGCACACCTTTCTCTTGTTGCTGCAGTCTGGCAAGTGTGACAGGTCCGTACATGATGGTGAACATCTTTGAACAGCGTAGGCCAGTAATACCCTGCCCTCAAGATTTGGTTTGTTGTGGAAATTGCAGAGCCATGACCAGTACCATATTTCTCATGAAATTCGTTCATCACTCTTTCAGCTTCCTGTTTCCCAAGACACCTTAAATAAATGCCTTCATGATTTTTCTTATACAGAACAGCTCCTTTCAACATGAAACCATAGCTCTTTAACTGAAGAGCTCGTGTCTGAACTGCATTAAGATGACCTGGAGATCGTTGGTTTAGCAAATAATACACTATGTCATCATACCAATCATCTGGAGAAACCTCTTCAATATTATAATTCTGAACAGTCAGTTCAGGGCCTATCTCAGCCATAGTCTGAGTGAGTCCTTGTCCTCTTACCAGCTTCATGGGCTGAATCTCAATATCATACTCTTGAAGCATGGTCACCCATTTAGCTCTGCGCTCACCTAATTCATGCTGCATTAGGAGTAACTTAACTGCAGAATCTGGGACAATTGCATATACCTTATTTCTGAAGATGTAATGCCTGAATTTCTTTACTGCTCTGACCAAGGCATATGCCTACTTTTTCACACTTGGATACTTTAACTTAGCATCTTTCAACGGTGCACTCATAAAAGTAATAGGATTCTCATTCCCCTCATCAGACTTTTGAGTAAGCATTCCAGCACATGAGTGGTCTGAAGCAAATGAATAGATATAAAAGGGTTTGTTGTAATTAGGACTTACCAATACTGGAGCATCAACAATGGCCCTTTTGATCTCTGCAAAAACCTCCTTCGCTTCTGTACTCCATTCGATCTTGGCATCTTGTTTCAACATTGCATTTAGTGGTTTAACAATTTCAGCAAATCCAGTGATGAATTTTCTGATGAAGTTGATCTTACCAAAGGACTTCATCTCCTTTTTGCTAGCAGGGGGCTGAATCTTCAATATGGTCTCCACTCTCTCTGGATCTATAGCAATTCCCTTTTTTGATATGACATGTCCTAATAACTTTCCTTCTGTTACTCCGAAAATACACTTTTTAGGATTTAGGAATATCCCAAATTCAAAACACCTTTGAAATACTTTCCGCAAATCTGAGATGTGATCCCCTCTGTTCTTCAAAAAAATAGTCAGGTCATCCATATAAATGATGATGCATTTGCCTATGATATCCTTAAAGGCGATATCCATAGCTCTTTGAAATGTAGCCCCTGCATTAATGAGTCCAAATGGCATTCTCCTATAGGCGAAGGTACCCCACTTAGTTGTGAAAGCAGTCTTGTGTCTATCCTCATATTGGACCATTACCTGGTTGTACCCCGAATAACCGTCCAAAAAGGACATCATCTGAGATCCATTGACCACTTGAAGCACTTTATCCAAAGAGGGAACTGGATAGTTATCTTTTTCTAATGATCTGTTTAGATTCCTGAAATCGACACAGAGCCTAATTTCTCCATTCTTTTTTCTTACTGGAACCAAGTTTTCCACCCATGTTGAATGCCTAACAGGAAATATGATTCTGGCAGAAAGTAATTTCTGAACTTCTTTCTATATGAGTGGTTCCAACAATGCGTTGATAGGTCTCTGTCTCTGTCTGAAAGGTTTAGCACCTGGCTTCAGGGGTATAGTATGAGTTATGATTGATGTATCATAAGTCTTCAAGTCCTCATAACCCCAGGCTACTATGTCTGGAAAGCTGTGTAGGGCTTCAATTATCCCTTGTCTTTCTTCTGGAGTGCATACCTTGCCTATGAAAATATTCTTAATATTGTCCTCAATTCCTAAATTGTGAGTGTCACACTGTCCACTGATTGATTCTTTCTTCGACTCTTGTTCCTGATCTCTGATTTTGTCCATATCAAAAACTCGCTCCAACTGTACCATTCCTCTTGGAATAGTATTAGACTTCAGATTCAGCACACCTTCTAAATCTAGTTCCGCTTCCTGGGGTTCTACTTCATCAATGATTTGGGAAGCAAAAACATCTGTATTTGTGATAAAATCCAGAATATCCTTGTCATCCTCAAACACCTGAAAGTTAGTAACATTGTCTGGGATCGATGGCACCGGAGTCAATTCAACAGTAAACTTCTTCAATCTTGACAAAGATAAAGGCTACAGAGTGCTTGCCGCTTGAGCCAGAGAATCAGTAGTTTGATTCTTCTGTCATGGTATCAGTTGAATATTGAAGGCATCAAAGCCCTCAATGAGGTCCCATACTCTGTGCCTATAATTAGTCATTCTTCTATCGTGGCATGAATATTGTTTCCTTACTTGCTTAACTACCAACTTTGAATCACCAAAAACTTGTAGAATTTTAACCCTTTTCTTGAGTGCCATGAGAAGTCCATGAATTAATGCTTCATACTCTGCTATTAGTGCAATGAAATTGAATCCTATGGGATGCAAAGAAATTCTTACCTTTTGGACTGATCAGTTCAAACCCTGCTCCAGCTCCGTGCTTGGATTTAGATCCATCAAATTTGAGAGTCCAACATTCGGCAGTGGTGGTCTTCTTTATCATATCCTTCAGCTTGTCAGTATTAGAAGACTCTTTAGTCACTACAGGTGGTTTGTCTTCTTGATATTTATCTTGAGGGTTATGTACCTTTGTCTCCACAACTTGGGTTGGATTCAGGCATTTCTGTACTTACTCTACTGTTGTCTGGCATAAACAACACTCCAACTCTGAATGGGAAGTATTATGACCTCTACACCAATTTGGTAAGAGTAATTCCTTAAAACTTGTCCTCCTACCTAGGTGAGTTTGATTCTCCATACACTGCTTGATGAATTCCTGAAAACTGTCTAATAGGCTGATCTGATTATCTTCAGGTTCTCCTTCTTCCTGAACTGATTCTGTCAAAACTTCAACATGGCTAGACCCTGTCTCATTATCAATAGGCATCATATATAACATCAACACCTCTGCTGAGTCTGACTCTTCATACTGAGTTGATAGCATGTAATTTCCCATACCAACTTCTGATATTAGAACTTCTGTTGAAGTCTTTTGGTATTCTGTAATCATGTATTTCATTCTTGGCTCTCTCTCAATCCTAATCTGATTAGGCACTCCTTCCCAGGGGAGCCACATGTGAGAGTGATCAGTAGACACATATCCATTCAAAGCCTTAGTAAAATCTCTTCCTAGAATCAAACCATATGCATCAGGGATATCAGCTACCTGAATATTGATAACCTGTTGAATCCTTGGATCTGAAGCTATCTGCATATGAATCATGTTTAGTTCTCCTACCACACTTACTTTGGTTCTGTCCAACTGCATCACTTTCTTTTGAGAGTCAGTCGGTGTAATTCCTAGAGCTCTACAAACTCCAAATGGCATCACATTGGTGGAAGCACCAGAATTTAATAAACAATTATGCAGATTCTTACCGAATATAAGGACAGAGATCTGAAATGGTGGGGTTTCTGTCCTCCCTTGAAACAAAGTGGGCTGAGTATCTACCTGGGCCACTTGGATCTTGTCCTTTTCCTTTCCTTTATCTCCAGGTGGCAAGTTAGTCCAACTATGGGCCTGGTTTTGTGTCTTCACAAGCTGGGAATTGGAAGTCTGGCTGATATTCTCACCAAAGGGCTTATCCAAAGACATTGAATGTGCATCATCGGTACCTAAAACAACCTTTCTAATTGCAGGGACCCTTAATAACTCAAATGCTGAAAGATTTACCTTTAATTTTTTGAACTCCTCAGCAACATATGAAGCCATCTGCTCTTCACTCATATCAGTGGAGATGTCCTTAGAAGGTTCCTCTACCTTGTCTTTGCTTGCTTGAACAACCTTTTCCTTTTGTGAATCAGTTTGAGCTTGTCTTTCTTTTGAAAGATACTGCTTGGAAACATGTGGATAAGACGGATTATTGCTAGCATTAGGATCTGGAGGGGTGTTGAAGTTGTTAGGAGGGATGGAAGTTGTGAAAGGTCCCCCAGCCTGTGGACGTCTATGAGGTATGTCTCTCAAACCTTGCCTCTGGAACATTTGTACTTCTTCAACATAATTTTCTTCCTGATCCAGGGGGCCATTATCATTCATTGCTTCCTCATTGAATAATCGAGCAACTTCATCTCCATTGCAGATTTGGTCTGCCCTTTCTTCTTGAGAATCAGGTTCTTCTTCTAGCACGTTTTCCTTACTTGTTGGGAAAGGAGCATGATTTAATACCAGCACAAGAGAATCATAGGGGCTGGAGGGAAAAATCTCCTGCCCATTTGCATTATTTTCTACCTCATACTGAAAAATAGAGGCAGCAATCTGGAATTCTGGACATTCTAACTCTGAATGCTGACTCGTCTTATGAAGTCTACACCACCCTGATAGGGCTGCTTCAGCCAGATATACACCACTGGAAGGCTTGTCTTGACTGACTGGTTGGTTTGCAAATTGGTTGATAATTTGATTAGTAGGTTGATCCAACGGGGTGGGGATTCCTCCATTATTAGGCCCTGTATTCCACGTTCTGCTCTGTCCTTGTGATTTCCGCTTATCAAATCCGGATCCACTACCTTGGCCTCTATCAAAATTCTGTCTCCTATCATTATTGAAACCCCTGTCATTGTTGTAACCCCTATCCTGATTATATCCCCTATCATTATGGAATCCTCTTTCATTACGTTGTCCTCTGTCAAAACTCTGTCCTTGTGGAAACTCTTTGTTCTTATTGGATTGCATACCCTTTTGGGCAGCATGTAGTTGGTTATTCTGATTTCTTAAGTAGGTCACCTCCAGATTCAACTTCTTTATCTGCTCAACCATTTCATCAATCCTCTCTCTATTTGGATCTCGATAAGGAAGCTGAGTTGGATTACTTAGAGGAGGAGCGGGCATTGTAGCAGATCCCATAGAGTGATGCAACACCTTAGAATTTTGTAGATAAGCAGGAAAACTATTTGACTATGACTGATATATAGGCTGGTTAACTTGTTGTTGAGGGAAATTCGTTATAGGGGAAACCTGGCTCATGGGATAACCAGGGTGTGGCACCAAAGGTAACTAAGGTACAGGATTCATGATTGGGGTATGATTAGCAAGCGCATGGTTTACAGCCTGAACTTGGTTAGGATGTGCAACTGGTCCTAGAGAAGGTAATGGTCCAGTCAAGTGTTATCTCAAATCTATACTAAGCTTAATAGCTTTTGTATAAGCATCAGTTAGGGTAGCGGGAGGATTAGGTCTCCACTTCAGAAAGGTTGTTGTTAGGCTATCCAAAGCTTCATAATAGACTCCCAGGGCTGTATTATCATCTAAAACATATGGGTCTTGTAATCTGGTGTATGCACGGTGGAACCTATTATTGAAGCTCGATATTGGCTCATTAACCTCCCTCTTAACTTTGATGAATTGCAAATATAATTCATTGGCACTGATAGGTATTCAGAACTTCTGTAAAAAGGAAGTTTCAAGATCATTCCAATTAAGAATTGAACCAGCACGGAGATGATTGTACTAGTAAAAGGCCTCTTCTCCTAGTGAATAAGGAAACAACCTATAGGCAACATCCTCATGAACTATCCCTTTGTTTTTAGGACAGATTTGGAAAATTCTTATGTGTTCTTCTGCAGTCCTATTTCGGTCATTAACATGGAATTTTGAATAGAAATGCTCAGGGTTTTTGGGCATAGCATTGTAGGCCTGGAAGAACAAGGGTGATGGATTATTAGCAAGGAAAGCCATTGGCAAGAGTGGGGGTGGTGGTTGTGGTTGGTTAATGACAGGTTGAGGCTGTTGAATGGGAATCGCTTCAGGGATGCGTATAGCCTCAACCTCGGGATGTGAAGATATGGATGAAGCTGGCGAAGGAATGGGTGATGATGATTCTCCCTTTTCTCGAGTCCTTCTTGACCTAGTGGAGAACTGTAACTCCTGTAAATCCTCCTCTCCTATAGTGGATCTGGTATTTCTCCTATATCTTTCAGCAGAGATGGCGTTCAAGAAACGATCCAGTGTGCTCATTCAGGCCCTCCTTCTAGCACCAATCTGCTGATGGTGTTTTCTGCACAACAACAACTCAGACAGAATGTGATATTCTATCTCTCTTGAAAGGTAATTCTCAACAATAAATTACTGAAAATCACCCCAAGGTCTCTCGGGTGTCAGGTCATGACAATGCATAAACAACTCAGATAATATGTGCAATGCTGGTAATCACAAAGGGACCTTACTACAAGCAAACTGTATCTTTCAATTCATCAGATTTTGCAATATAATGATCTCAAATCATGAATCTAACCAGATGATAAAGAAATGGAAAAAGATAGGGGTGCAAAGATATGATAAGATCTAAACTATTCCTAGAATGAACAATGCAAATGAAAAATATCTGGAATGGACCAATCTCAAACAACCAATTCCTGCTTAACCCACCATGCAATATCACAAGAACGGTGCGTTCTTCTAAGGTATATAAATTTTCAAATCATAGACCTTCATCCACAATCGAACTTAAGCACATTTAAATGTATGGTCCAGGTTGACTTTACCAGCCTACTACAATCAGATAGTTACTGGGAGTATAGACCAAAGATTGCTACAAACATTCCAAATATGAAATCATAAACACCATACATCAGACTAAAACTAATTTAATTATGTACACTAAACCCCAAATCTTCAAGCAATTTAAAAGATAGAACAATAAGAACCATGCGAGATAAACCAACACAAGAGATTTCACAAGGAAAACCACAATGTACTCAATTGCATTAAATTGTCAAAAGACTGCAACAATTCCACTATTCTGATACAATATTTGCTTCAAGAAATTGAATACTACTCCTACTACTAAATACTCTAGCTCTTTTTTGCTCTTACTTATCTCTATTACTTCTAGCTAACCCCCTTTACAATGAGGCAAGAATGCCTTTTATAGCAAAATCCCAAGATATGTCGGCCCAGCCAAACATTTACAAAATAAGAATAACCGCCAAAACAAGTCAGCCTTAGAAATCAAAATAAGGCACACATTAAATGCCATCCATCATCAAGGTCGACCTTGACACAATCCCCAATGTAGTCTGGTCCAATGCATGCCCTATGATAATAGGGAACCACAAATCTCAAAATAGGCATTAGCTGCCAATTCCCTTATCCTTACTCTGAGCCGATGATCCCTAAACCTTCAAGAATGCTCTATCCAATTCGGTGACAGGTGGCCAAGGCAATATCCTAAGCCGACACTCAATGGAGCTAATCTCCTCCTTTGACTGTTTAACAGTCTTATCCCAATCCTCCTTATTGGCCTGGTACTTATCCATTACTGCCAAGTAGGTGGCTGCATCATCTAACTGGTGGCCGGTTATGATACTCTCAGAATCTGGGGCATAAACTTCATGCCACCACTCTCTTAGCTGTTCTAGACTCGGATATTTTGGGGCAATCTTTCTCCTTCCAGTCATGACATCAAAGAATGCAATGCATCCATCATACACTGCAGTAAGATCACTATCCATTTGTTTCTTCCGTTTCTGGATCTTCTTCATGGCCTTCTGTCGCATCTGCAGAGCCTCAAACCATTCCCAGGGTTCATCTAACCTAGAAAAAGGAAGAATACCATCCATAGCCAATTGTTCTTTACAATGCCCCATGATGACCTTGGATTTCTGTAGCAAGAGGTCAATGTCTTCTTTGTCCTGGGATAGTACATATTCTAGCAGTTCTTTGGCTCTGACTGCATCCTTCCCAATTGACAGGATGTCTTTGATTGCATTATCTCCTTTCATTTGCACATCCTTTAGCCAATCTATTGTAGTTTGAGCTGAAGCCTTCATCCTTTCGATCCCAGAGATAATTTCCTTGGGCAAGAAGCCAGGAATGGCAGAAGAAGATGGGTGGAGAGATTGCAAGGGTTTCATTACCTCCTCCAAGCACCTCTTAAGTCTTTCATTCTCCTTTCTCAGCTCATGCTTGGTCTGGGTCTCCTTCCTCAATCTGCTGATGATCACTGCACTGGACCCTTCATATTCCTCTATATCTTGCTCCATGGATGCCGGTCCTAGGTTAATAGTTTGTACATTGTAATCTCCTCTGGTGACATCTTCTCTTGTCTTGTCCGCGGTAGGGGTGGCATTGTGGATAACTCAGTTATTTGCTTCATCTCTCTCCATCTTTGAGACCACCCTAGCTGCCTTCTTTTTCTTCCCTTTACCAATTTTGGATAGCATTTCATCCCAATCCAAGGGAGTGTCTTCGACAACAACCTGTTTCTTCCTTGCAATCTCCTTTTCAAGCCAATTCGGGGCTACAGGTTCTACCCGAATTTCCTCTGTTTTTGCTTCTTCTTGCTGTTCTGTTGTTTTCTCCTCTTCCTTTTCAGAAGACCGCTCACCTTCATCACCTTCTTCAACCTCCACCTCTTGTACCAGTGATGGGGTTCTAATAGGGGTGTCTTCCTCTTGCTCAGGCGATCCGTTTCTTCTACCGATTTTCAGAGAATCTTCATACATCACTAAACGAGAAGGATGCTTTTCTACCTCTTCGGCCTCAAGCTCGGCTGCCTCCCCAAAGAGTGTCGCTTCCTTGAATGGCTCCACCTCTCCGCTAGTTTCATGCTCCTCAAGAATTTCTGGCTCAGGTGCACTTGGTGGAGGAGAAGCAGCCCTAGATGGCTCTACATTTGTCATCTCCGGAGAAAGGTCCTTCTTTTGCATTGGCTCCTTAGGGGATGGAGTCCTTGATCTTCTCATATAGACCTTGGTCTTTTCCCCTCGTGAACTCTCTACATCCACAATAGGAGGCTCATCCTTTGAGGCAACCTAACCCTTCTTCTTTGAAGTCCTGGTTGCTCTTGTCTTCTTTGGTGGTGGAGGAGCATCCTCCTCTTCTACTTTTTCCAACTCTTCCTCATCAGAGGACTTACCAATCTTCAAAGTCCGACTTCTCTTCTTTCCTTTTGGCTTTCTCTTTGGTCCTGACTCACTTTCCTTAGGACCTCTGATCTTTATCTTGAAAGGAGAGCTCTTTTTGGTTTTGCCTTTGGGGTCGTCTTCCCCGGATTCCTCTGAAGTAGACATTGGGTTGAGGTCTCCCATCAAATTGAAGGTACATGTCACCTTCTCACTCTCCAGCTCCCAAACCTTGTGCTTCAACCAAGAAGAAGTAAATTTCATGACTGGGGCCATTAGGTCCTCCAATTATGTGACCTCATCTTCATTCCAGTTGATATCCCTGATTGACCTGTCCTTCACAGCCTCATAGGCATGATATTGTACTAGGTTTCCATCATCCTCCAGTTGGTCCGGGATCAACTTAACATTGTATTGTCTGATCACATCCACAGGGAGCCTAGAATACCTCTTCTTTCTCACTTCAAAATCATCCTTGATGTTGGCCCAATAGTCTTCTAGGTCATCTTTATGCCGGTACTCCTTGGTAGCCTTCTTCTGTGCCTCTCCTGTGATATCAAAGTTCATCCTTTTGGAGTGGAAGGAGAAACCATATGCAGCCAATTCATCTCTCGTAGTGTGTGCTGATTGGATGGAAGGGAAAACTTCTGCTACACCAATTCCAAGAGGGAAATCTCCACCAAAGCCTATCTTATGCTTTTCCTTCTTTACAATGGCATCAAACTCACAAATCTATCTGACAATCTCCAATAGCACAATGTGATCTGTGGGATACCTAGGTAACCTGTATGGAGCGTCCGGGCATCCATCAATTCTAAGGTAGGTGAAGGTGGGAAATTGAATGAACCAGGCCCCATAATTATTTATCAATCCTTTGGCTCCATCCGACAATCTCACATGCTTAGCATTCTGAAGCATCCGAGTAATATGCATAGTGAATGCATCATTGGCCCTTTTGTAGTCCCGGTGTCCTAGGTGCAGTTCCAGATAGACCTCATAGACTATGTCCTATCCAAATGTCCCTCGTTGATTCAAACCCCTATATGGGTAGAATCTGGCAAGCACATACATGACATAGGAGGACATGGTGAATTTCTTAGTCTCTAGGACACTCCTTATCTGTTTGTCAATTTCAGAACTAATAAGCCCTGCCCAATGGTAATTGGTTCCTTGTTCAATTTTGGTGATCACATGGACCATCCAACTCTCTAACACACCAGTAGTTTTCAAACTAGCTACCCTACTCAAACATGTTATAGCATCATAAATGTCAGACCTAAATTTGACTCTATGCAACTGCTTGGGGAGTTTGGAATAGTGTGACTTTGGCTTCTCCAACCAAGAGTTGATCATTTGTTGAGCCTTGATTGGCTCATTCTCATAGTATGTCCTGGCCAAGTCCATGTTTAAAGCACACACTAAAGGAAGATCAGGCATGTCAAAGGCTTGAGCAATGGAGACAGGACTGAAATTGGCCAAGACTCTTCCCTCAGTACTGAAAACCATTTGTGTATCAAAATCGTATTGTCGAGCACACTCTAAGATCAACTCATAGCACTGGATTGCTGGAGGAAACCCTGCCACATGCACTAGTCCGGACTTCATCATGCCATTCCTTAGGAGTGATAGATTCTTCTCAGCTGTCCTCTGCTTGAACTCCTCGTATCTCTAGGCCCCCACATTGGTGTCAGACACCTCGGACCACACGGAAGATATCTTGCTTTCTGGTAACTGACTTTTGGTATCCAATCTTAGTTTTTTTGCCTCAGAGATGAAGGACCCCTCTCATTCACCCTTAGATTTTCTAGCCACAGCCTTGCCTGATTCAGCCTACATTCACAAGAAATCATCATAAGTATCCAATTATTGTGTATATTCCAACCAAAAGATTAGCATGAAATCATATAAGGCAATTAAAATCCATCACAAAATGCCAATCTTCGAAAATCTGGGAGAATAAAGCAATCCGGGAAAACCCTGCAAACCGGGAAAATCCAGTCGGGGCAGAATTTTGGAAAAATCTGACCCAGACGGATTCCTGCTACCAGAGCATCATTAGTCTTATAAATCGTTAGTTCAGCCAAAAGATCACTAGATTATCATATAATTTGTTCATTAGCAACAAGAAAATGGAATTTAACATTCACTCCATTAATCCTATCTTCAGAAAATCAAAAGGATGAAGCCAGACAGGAATCCCAGAAAAATCTAGATGGGACGGATTTTTGTGGACAGTTCGAAATGTTCCAGAAATTGCTACATTCCATGGAATTATCCAAAACTGGGAAAATCCGAGTGTGCGGAAATTTTGAGGACACCACGGGAACCCGATGACCGGCGACACGCGAACCAGTGATTGAATGTTCATGCAAAACCTTGCTAATTGGGATTCGAATGTCTTCAAAATTGACGCCAACCAACAAGATTCAAAATATAAATGATTTCAAGTTCTCGAAGCTTTCAAAGGACTAGCCCACATGGTGAAATGGCGATGCCCTAATTTTGATGAAAAACCTCCCGCCATTAAAACCAGAGTAAGCTCGAGGTTTAAAATACCATCGATAAAGATCAGTCTAGGCACTCTGAATCCTTTCAGGGCGGGGGTCAGCGTAATACAAGGGAAAGATTGGGAAATCATAACGAATCCGTTATTCTGGGCCGAGCACCAAGAAAAACCCTAACTTCGTAGATGGCAAATTACTCACCAAGACGGCAAACAATCTGACCCAGAACCCCTTCCAAATGGATGCACCCATCATCTAATGGATAAATACAAGCTCATGGGGTGCGGGTGATGAGGTTTCACGAAGAAACGGGTCAAACCCTGACTCGATAAGAAGGGAAACGTGGCCAAACATGGGCCGACCCGACATGACAATTAATCAACCCAGAAAACTCATCATCACGCAAACAAATAAGAGGGGCCACCGATAACCTACCATGGATTATTGTAGACGAACTCAAACTCGAAGAAGTAACCACGAAGCAAACACGCCCAAGCAATGAAAACTTTATCCAGCGCCTCAATCAATCCACACGCAAGCGACTCAGAATCAATCCTCAAAGCTTGAATGAAAACCCTCAATTGCCAGAGCAGCAAGCAAATGAATGATGAAGTTAAAAATGATGCCTAGAAGGTTTTAAGTCCCTCCATTTACGCATCTGAGCAAAGGTACCTCAGTCATTAATGAGCGACAAGACACATCTGACAAATCCAGAAACCCGAGCCCAGGATGGAATTTCAGAAAATCTCAATATACGCAGAAATCCAGATAGACAAAAATTTCACGGAAAGGAAGAAATCGGGAACTTAACAAAGTTCGGGATTTTAGCGCAATTCGGGAAAATCCGCCAGAACCAAAAAATCTTGGAGTTAGGCAGAAACCCGGATTCGGAAAATTCAGCGATGACTGGACAATGGACCAGGGCCGGGAAATCTGCCGAAGCTGGAAAATCCCGTAATTGGGTGAAAATCGGGATTTTGCTTAAAACTCAATTTTAGCCAATTCAAGCCTCAGGGAAAGATCAAAGCCAACAAAACCGACATGTCAAGACCTCAAAAAGATAAGTCCAATAAAGCCAAAGGTCAAAAGACACCAGAAAAGAGGGTTCGTACTCCAAGTGGGGCGTGTGTGCAAAAACCGCACAACAAAACCAAAATCAAACCAATAGTAAACATACAAAATACCTTACACATAGTTCATTAATGTTCACTATTTTAAATACACCTATACTACAAAACAATGACAATACCTCGCTTTGGAAAGTACAATGGTAAAAATATCCTAATAACCATTTGTTAGTTTTACTACCTTGTGTAGAGACTTTATTTTGAAGATTCACTCATAGTGAAACTCTTTTCTAGATCATTGAAAGATATGGCCTTGGATTGGTTTTGTTCATTGTCAAACAATCAATTACCTCCTTTACACAACTCATTAGTGATTTCCTCCAACACTTTCAAGTGAACATTAGTCCTCAAGTTACATTAACAAATTTAGTTCATTGTAATCAAGGACTTAAAGAGAAAATAAAAAACTTTATGAAATGATACTAATCCCTTTATTTGAAATTCTCCTATAGTCTTCAAGATGTTGACATTCAAAGGGTGTTTATAGGTAACTTACAACCTAATATTCAAGATAAGAAATTGCTAATGAAATATCCATCCTTAACCGCGTTTTTATATAACCCTTCATGATTGTCGAGATATCGATTGGATTTAATTTATGAAAGGGGTACCCCTTCATAGGCTCCTATTGGTCAATCATATGATCATGCCTCAAAACAACTATCAATCATTTAAAAGAAAAACAACATATTTATTAGCGATACTGGCATTCATGTCAAGCTGCTTGCAATATTGAAGCCAATGCTCTTGTAAACATAACTCTAGATATAAATTTGGGCCATGAGATAGGAAATTTTCACAGTTGTGTGATTCTCTCCATGTGATCATGTTGCAATTGTTAAACAAGAATATGATTCAACTTCCTTCAATTAGTCATATTCAAACAATTAAGCCTTTA